>KZ062785.1:51963-99263 GCA_002091835.1 Anopheles maculatus
TGCTCCCCGGCACTAGCGTGTGTTTGGTTGTGTTGCCGTGATAGTTGTTGTTGTTGTTGCTGCTGCTGATACGGTTGTAGAAACGGGTCGTTGCCGTCGTAGCCAGCCCGGAGCCACCGGCCATAACTCCGCTCGTACCGACGCCACCCGCACCGCCAGCTCCACCACCCCCCGTGCCACCGCCCGTCGAACGGAGCAGGGATGCTGAAGCCATGGAAAGTGAGTGAGGTTTTCCGGTGCGCAAAACCCAGCCGAACGTGATGTGGGTGGAAAAACAAAGCAAAACATAAAACCGGAAAGGACACAGTCAGTTACAGTCGTTTACTTTCGGTACATTGATTTTTGTGCGGAGTGGAGCGAGTTAATGATTGGCAGGAGTATGCTTTCGTTTGTTGGGATGTCTTTCAACGAAACCCAAACATAGAGGCCAATTCTAGGCAAGTTGAGTGGTAGGCAGGCAAAGCCGTTGTGGGTAAGATATCGGATTAAAGTATGGAACTGATTCCAAAGAATATGGTTTTACAATTTTTCCAATCAGTTAAACCAGTTGAGAAGAAAGGAATGCTAAATTCCATCCCTGTTAATCACACCTTGTTACAATTAACACTTTTACCAGTTAATTGAAATGGAAAAAAATATTGGCTTAATTGTGTGGTGTAAGGTATTAATTAAATTTAACACATTCACACATCGCTGCATTGTTCCCAAAACGCGAACAGGCGTACAAAATATTAATTATGTGATAGCACAATTAGCACGGGAAGGCAGCTGGACAGATTATAAATTAATCAATTGCGTTATGTTGCGTTCTCGTGTATCAGCACATTTTAAGCAAATGGCTAGCAAATCCGCTCATAATTGCAACCACATGTGCGTTTGCTGAAGATGACGAATGTCACAAAATATCAACATCACACCGGTGGAGACGCCCAGTCGCTCACGAGTGCGCACGATGGAGACGCCTGGTGCATTGTGCACGGTGCACGTTTCGAGGTGCCAGTTTGTACGGGATGAACGCGTGTCGGTTTGCCGAAGTACCTGTCGGTTGTAGCAGTGCAATGGTACCGTTTTGGTTGAGGTGGTTCATCGTTATGCTTCGTTGGTCCGCTACCAGCAGCTCATCCTTATTATCCCGTCCGGTCAGACGGTCCGAGTGCGGTCCAATGATCCCCGAGACGGCATCTGCAAGTAGGGAGCGGGGTGGCCACACACCGGCGGCGGATAGACACAAAAACGGGAACGGTGGGCATGTTTTCAATGTAGTATTTTGTTTGGTACACGGCTAAAACATCGGTCTAAATGCAAATCGCGCAACGCATCGAACGCTAAATAATTCGATTCGATTAGTGGATGCAGATTAGGTACAACAGTTTGACGGCTGTGCGCTATCTGTTCATCAGAGGCAATAGGAAAGAAATCATGCAATCATGCGTGTCTACTGTACTACTTCGTATGCAAGCAGATTAGTGGGAATAGATACGATACGAGCTAGATTGCTAGAAGCATTCGCTACGAGTGGTTTAATAAGCATTTGGTGCGAATTTTGTTGGTTTTGGTCACACGCTTGTGGCTTAGTGTGATGGAAGATATAGAATATGATCAATACAGCTGTGAGGATGTACACGGTTAGCTACACATTGTCATTTTTCGAGTGGTAATCCAAGTAGGCATCAAATACGCCTGAATCTATGCAATTAGTGTAAAGTCAGTATTTCGTTTTGTTGTCTTCTACAACTAAATTATTAATTTCATACATATCATTCAGTAACTAAACTAAGGGAATTCTTCTGATCATAGCATGCCACAAAGAACCGAATTCTAATGGTGCAACTTTCCAGGAACAGCATCACCATTACGTTAGTCATGCAGATACTATCCCATCCGTATACTACTTGCAGAGGGAAAATGGCCCACAGGATGTTTTTCTAGAATGCAACATGCAGATCTGAGGTTTACTTTTTCGACCACACTGGCTGCTCTTATGGTAAGCACGGTAATAAGTACAGTTGAAACAAACAACCTTTCAACCAGTCACAGGAACACGTGCGCTCAAACATGCAAACCACAACCATCTGCCATCATACCTGTGGAGCGGCGCTGAGCTGCATTAGGTGTTTGGGCGCCACCGAGCGTGTTGCGACGTCGACAGGGCAGTCGACATTTCATCGCGTACGAACCGTACACCAGCGGGTTCATGCACGAGTTCGAGACGGCCATTAGAAACAGTCCGTCCTGCACGGCCACGTCCACCTTTGCCGCGCTTTCCCGATCGAACATGTACCTGTAATGCAGGAAGGTGATTCAGTGGCGCGTGTCGCTTTACACTCACGGCCGTAATGGGAACGTTTCCAGGTGAAGGGTACTTACCAGAGTGTCATGACGACGTACGGTGTCCAGCACCAGACAAATACGACCACAATGGTGATGGTGAGGCGCAGCGTACGCTGACGGGCCCGTTCGATGTGCGTTAGGTCGCTGCACCGAAGTCGCATTGGGCCGGTCGAGGTAGAATCGCCCGTCCCTGCACATGATGTGGAAACACGGAAAAAAAGGATACTGTACTTTGGATGTGTTTTTTGATTCTAAGAATTGGTAGTTTACAAGAAAAGACTGTAACATATTCCAGATTGCGCTAGTAATTGCCTATCTGCAGGCGTTTTAATCAAAGTATGCAATATGGAAGGCAGCTCGCCGTATCGAAATACCATTGGGCGTGCAGAGATGATATTCATCAGTCTCTTTACATCTTTTCTTTAGAATTGGAAGAGTATCGTTAACAAGAAAAACTGTTTCGCTTTATTACGAAAACTACGATATCGAAAGCGTTAAAAAATGCTACTACCAAACCGCCTAAAAGTATACAATGATGTGTGGTAGACAACTAATCGAAAAGAAAAAAAAAAACGTGAGAATCATGAGAAATCGAACTAATTGAAGAAATGTTTAGCACCCTTAACGAAATTGCCATAAAAATACGCAATTAAACAATGCAGTAATACGTGAGTGTGAGTGTTGTTTATCACAGCCGAAGCCTGTTTGAGACAACCACTCGTGTGAAGCAACTAACCGCGTTTGTTTCATGCTGAAAGGTGATATTAAGTACACTTCAGACATGGATCGTATTTCGTGCGCAGTTCGAATTCAATTCCATATCGGTTGTGCGAAGATACTCGGGTGGAAAGAAAGGCACACAATACTTATACGAAGCAAATGTTAATGTACGTGTGTGTGTGTGTGGGAAAGGTGGTTTACTCGTTATGTGGCTTACCCTTTTCCCGCGACCGGTTGGAGATTTCGCACAGGATCACAGTGTAGGCGCCACTGATGATCATCAGCGGCAGGAAGTACATGGCTATCACGCAGAACAGGTTGTAGGCCGTCTCGAGCCCCGGCGTAGCGAAGAAACCGAAGGTGACGCACTGCGTAAACCCCGGCACTTGCGGATGTTGCTGTACGCGGAAGATGATACTCTGGCGGAGCAAAAACGGTAAAATCCAATGAAAGCCATTCAGCCTCGGCAGTACAAACCAGAGCAAAATTAGCCTCGCTACCATAATAAGGATTTATCGGCGGAGATGCGTATGGTAGATGGAGTACAAGGGGAAAGGGCGGAGTTGCTGACCCAAGTTGCTGACAGAAGAGAGCACGAAACACGAAGAAGAAGATGGTGGAAGGAGGACAATCTTCATTTGCTTTGTTTGCAAAAACGTACCAACGCAAAGCTGTGCCCGAGGCGGCACGTACATGTTGCTGCAGGACACAAAAATCTTATTCTAGTCCTTGATGATGAAGGACTTTCTCCGGTGGCTATCCAGGGCCACATGGTGAATGTAAGGACGACGCAGGAACCAGATTCTAGCAATTGGCAGTTGGCGACAGGAAGATTCATTCGAGCGAGATTCATTTATATTTGTCTGTCGTTTCAAGACTTGCTAGTTGTTCTACGCCCGTTAGGCAGGGATTGCGGGCGTAGGACACATCGCATTAGAGATGTTGCTCGCTACAAGGACAACTGCGTCCCATTAGCAAGGGTACAGCATAAGCTCCAATAATAACGGATACATCCGGCGTGCTACTGTGGGAAGCATTTCAATTTTCATTTATGGAGCAACCGTGCTGGGTGGAAAAGTTTATAGAAGGATCCCTCCATGTAGATATACCACCGGTTTTTGGGAAGGACCTGATGTCAGCCAAGATGCGTACTTGTGGTTCAGAGGTTTACGTTTTATCTCCGCTCTGTCCTCCGAGATCAAGGAGACGAAGCGAAAGAAATGGAAATATGGCGCAAAAATGTGAATCCTTTTGCCATATACATATTTGCCCACCCTCGATTTCGTGTCCGGTGCTCAGCAACAATTGTGACTGGGCGGCCGTACATAAAACTTTTTCCACCATTGCATTGCTGTGGCAGTACTATTGAGATAATGAGTTAAATAAATTGGCATTGGGAAAGTTTTTTAATTACTTAACCGTGGCGTACGTTTTATGACTCGGCGAACCTTTTTTCCGAATGGGCAATACACAACGCGCAACATGTCCGAGCGAAGTTAAATTGGATTCTTTCGGCAACAACCGGTGGACGGCCGTTCGTGTGGGCACAATTTTATTTCGCATTTTTTAATCAGACGAGCGTAATGTTTTATTATGCGACAGCTACCCATTAACGGTGTTTGTACATCAAGTTTGGTTAGTTAACGAAACGAAAGCACGGTGAAAGGTTCAAGAGATCTCTTAGCTTGTTGATTCATTTGTTACTTAGCTAGAGCGTTCCTAATGTACTATGAAGTTGTATCTATTTTGGTTGTGTTTGGTAATTTCGCGGATAGAGGGCTACCGGTTAATCTAGATTACTATTACTCTTTCCTCTAAAACGATACCATTTAAGGTTTAAATGGATTAGTATAGGTCTTTAGATCACAAGCATCCATTCTTTAATTAAAATAACACAGCGTAAAACCGATCGAAAACATCATCTTTATGTACATGTAACGCGAATTGCCTAAGAAAAGGCGCAAAGCGAACGTACTAATTTAATTTCGAAAGAACACTTTGAACTGCAACAATTTAATTTCCTTTCGTTAATGTTTATGTTCCATTAGCTTGCTGATTAACTTCGTGATCGTCTTATCGTATCAAGTATATAGAACCTCATTTCTTCGTCACAAAACTGGCTGCAGAAATCTTCCGCATCTTCGAAGGAAACGGAAACAGGAAATCACTTCATATCACATGCCATCTTATCGATATGCTTATGTCATTGAATGGAATGCAATTTCTCGATACGAATCACAGCAAAAGTATCAAATGAAAATAAATATTTTCTCGGAAAAAGTGTTTGATTGATTGCGCGTAGGATTCGCTCACCGTAAAGTGACAGCCCGTATGTAAAGCGGACCTGATGGGAGATCCCGAGAATAGAAATAGCGCTACAGGTGTAATAATAGCGATTGGAGTATGTGAAGCGAACGTCAGCGTTAACGATGACATGTCAAAAAAGAACAATCGGAAACGTTTCGTTTGAAGCGTGTTAAATGGGGAAGATTGATAAAAGATAGATAGCGATTAGCGAGCGAGAACGGAAACAAGTAATGAAATGAGCCTCACAGATGACTCTCTTACAGGATGTCGCCGATAATCCTAAACATTTTGTCATTTGTGGTTGTTCTTACTCGAAGAAGGAATTGCATGCGAGGATTAGATGAAATTAAATCTACCATCGGTACACTTACCTGTGGCATCGCATTGACAAACGCAATGAACCATGCACCGCCGAGCATAATTTTGCCCCGCTTCCGGGCATCCGACACGCGCAACGGATATATCACAGCAAAGCAGCGGTCGAGTGACACGCACACCAGCACGTTCGAGCTAAGATACAGACAGAAGGCGCGCATGAACAGGAACACCTTGCAGGCAACGTTACCGGCATGCCACTGCACCGTAATGCGCCAACCGACCTGCAACGACGGGCGACGTTGGGAAATGCAAAGAAACAAATTATTCTGCCGTTTGCTGTAGCTTAACGAGCAGGCTTCAGCTGGACGGGCGTTTAATGAATGGATAGAAGAAGTTGATTGTACCGCGAAACAAACTTATTTGTGATTGATGGAATTACAAGGAAAAACATGAATAAGATTCACAACAAAAGACTGACGCGTTCAGCACCAGGTGTACAAGCTTACAGTAGACAGAACAACTGTCATTCAGTTGATGTGAGTGTTGCTGTAACATAATAGTTGCAGCTTCAATTTGAACAGAACACATAAATTGACATTCCGCAAGCAAACGGTTCTCGAGTGAAGTAAACATTTGACGAGGAAATGCAATTTTATCTCCTGTACAGCTCCTAGACAACCAGCGTCACTAGTCAGCGAGCACAGAAACCCAGTGGCGTCTGCTTAACGGAAGCGAATGACAATCAAATAATCGTCTCGGAAAGTTTCTTTAGCCTAAAAAACTCGTTCAACGATCAATTGAAGCACATAAGCGAAAAGCTTTCGCGAAACTGGAAAAATCTATCAAAAGTGTTTGTGATGCAGTCGTGCAATGCATCGATTAAAGTGAATGCATGTCAAATAGAATCTGCATTCACTGAAGTTGTTAAACAGTTTTGCAACATACATGTACGCAATATTGATGTGAAAGACACCAAAAGACATTTAATACCGACTCAATACATCTCATACTTCCAGCACTATCGATATCAGAGGCTCAAGCAATCACCAACAGCGCCATCGCTCGTGCAGGAGCATATGTCAATACAATATCAATTTATTTATTGCATAACCGATTATGCAGTGAACGGTAAGGTTTTCCGTTCCGATGAACATTCCCGGTAAAGCAAATCTGCTTCTCAAGGTTAATGATAATGGAATGGCGTTGAAAGGTGTCAGGATATTGTTTTATAGTCGTTTCGTTTCCTCATAGATGGCGCTGATAGTAGCAGTAAATGATGTCAGAATTAGTAACACGAAGCAGTTTCGTATATTTAGCTTTAAGGAATGATATTAAGCAATTGAAACAAGGAAAGAATGTAAACCTTAATTCAAAATTTAAACCAGATTCTAGTAATTGGCAGTTGGCGAACATCAATTTCAACGGAACAAAATTTTCCACTTCATTTCGTAGGAAATGACCCCTGAAGCCACGCGAGTGGTACGGTGTAATGTAATTCCATGCAAGCATGTTGTGGTTTTGCATCGTTCAATTGAGTTTCTCGTTGAGAGCATGATACAGTACGGAACAGGATGATTGCAGACAGTGTAAACCGGTAAACTTTCACTTACCTCCAGCGGAATCATGATGAACGCGACCATTAGGTCGGCTACCGCCAGATGGCAGATCATGAGGCTGACACGCGAACGACGATGGCGCCTGGAGCGGAACAACGTTATGACAACCGACAGATTGCCGCCGGCCGCTATCACAAATAGGACGCAGTACACGATTATGACGGCCACGGTGGAGTCGGTGTGTCCTGCAAGGAAAGGGACAAGATAGGAAGATGGGGTGTGATAAATATGCCTTCCGATGTGACGATGTGTTGTGGTGTACAAGCGCAACTTAAACTGTTGCAGCTTGAAATAAATGAAACCGGGGGTTAACGCCATTCTTCACTTGGAACGCTACAAAGCCAACTAAGTAACCGACTAAGCGCGGATTGGTTACAGCTTATAACATTGTTGACTTTGAGCAACCGGGCCGGATGCTCGGTAGTCCAGCAAGCGTTCGAATGTTTGCCACATCTAGCGGTGAGAAGCTTGAGGCCCTGTCCTAGGCAGGCGGTTTGTTTGTTCGTCTTAAACAGCTCTCTCTGAAACACCCTGCAGGAAATGTAAACCATATGAAGGTACAGTTTGTGGTGAGCTACGATCGGATTTACCACAAAGACACACTAAGGACTAAGGACGATATCTTACGATAAACGTATTATTATAGAATTCTTTGAAGCCGTTCCAGATCTGCTGTAGAATAAGATGGATAAAACTATGGTGAGTGAGATGTTTATTTTACATCTTTTATTATTCAATTTCCTTCCAAGTATCGTTCCTCAATATATTATGGATGAAGAGAAACTATAGACGTTAACTAAAATTGCACGGTTTCATACTTATTTAAGGACTTTGATCCCTTTCTCCGAATCGCATGCATGACTGGTGATTGTTTACAGGGCGAATCACCTTTATTGCCAGCTATATTTGTACAACTGAACGTACAATGACATGAAGTCGTGAATGTTACTGACCATTTGTTGTTCTTTACTTACATCCGATACCATAAATTCGTAGAAAATGAAACAATGCACTATTCTCAAGCTAATGCCTTTCCTGCATTGGTTGTATCGTTCCCTGCAGTACAATCAGTTGGTTGCACAAGCACAGCAAAGAAAAAAATTTAAAGAAAAATTGTTTTATGCTTCCCCCGAACACATTAGTTGACCTTTGGTTTGAGACGAGAATGATGCGCATGATGACACGTGTGTGATTTTAGCTGTCCACCAACAAACAAACGAGCACCACAAAAGCCAATCGTTGTGGAAAAAAGCTTACTGTCAACAAATCCTTTACTGGGAAATACAAAAAGAGCAATCTAATGGATTTTGGCTGTGGAAAGAGGGAATCAATTGATGACAATGTTGACATAGAGTCAAAAAATAAAAACAGTAGAGAGATGTTTGAAGTATCATGCTTGTTGTAATAAATATTGTAACTGTGCCTGTTAAAATCGTTTTTGGACAAATATTATACATTATTAAATCGAACGGTACCTCAATAGCTTCAATAAACGGAGAGCTTTTTGTACTGTGTCATTGAAATCAATTCACAGGTGTAGCGCACGTTCGAAGGGTGAGAGAATCAAGCTATACAGTTTTAAATTGATTCACTATAGAAACAAAACCAGTAAACACCTTGACGACACAATACGATGCGCGTGTTTGATAGCAATTGAAAGGTATCGGTTCGTTGATAAACAATTTTCTTTCTTCTCTGCACTACCATATTACGTTCTTCTGTGTTCTGTGTTCTTAGCATTGATTCCCTAGCGTGTATATTTCACAAGGTCTGTGATGAAACATAGCTGACGGACAACAGTGTCTTGTTAAAAATAACTAACAAGCTGTCAAAACAATCATAATACGTCAAGACATTCGAGCCATTCTCAATCGGACAATTTAAAACAACGCATACCGTGCACAACGCCTAAAGTATATGTATTCATTCCAAATTCATCATCTGTCAGGCAATTCGCATCGCCTGGGATTTTTTAATCGATAAAATTCGCTTGAAAATCTTAAAAAAAAGAATAGTTACACTACGTCACATCGCAGATAATATGGACTGTATGTAATTTAATCCCGATCGCTGTTGCAGGTGATTTTAATTACACGAATAGATAGTTCTAGCGTTCCCGCACCAACGCGACAAGTAACACACAATAAACCGGTGAACGTACATTACAACAGAAAGGCACAACACGATCACTACGCCGGAGCGTTTCTCATACGTCACACGGAAGAGCTTAAGCTGTGTCCAATTGAATGCGTCCAATTGGAAACCAATTACTGTGTTTTTTACGTGGGCAAACACTACATGAACGTACATTACAACAGAAAGGCACAACACGATCACTAACGAGTTTAGGTGTCAATTTCAGGCTCGTCTCATATATTCTGCGGTGTGCAAAATGGAACATTGTTCGAACGAACAGGCAAACTAATCGGTTTTACCTTTTTCGTTTGGCATCGCGTTTTCTTACCTCAGGTGGAATTTTCTTTTCCATTTAAGGAATCATTTTGACAGTAAAAACTCGAAAAATGAACTTTGTTTGGCGTGGTTTTTTTTAAATCGGAAAAATATTTTGTTTGTCTCCAAGGTGCCGTCCGGTTCGAAATGAGGTGGAAACTTTATTACCATCTGTTTGCGTGTCCCGTCCAATCCGGTGGTCCAATTAGTACAATTTCACTATTTCTCTCTCTCGTTTTCTTGCGTTCTGTGCTGCGTACCTTTGTCTTAATGTATGTGCAGGAAATGCTAAGAAAAGAGCAGATTTTCATAGTCATTGATGAGATTTGCATAATTGAATGCTTCGTTGGCAGTGCTGCAAGAACGCCAGCACCTTATGCGGCTATAACTTTTCCACAGCAACTTTCCTTAGTTAGTGATACGGCAGAAAAACAAGAAAGACAAACGAGACGTCCAATAGATAAATGCTATTAGTCTTTCGATTTCATAATCGTTATGTGCCTTTTGCCACCTCGTAAATCTTGGCACCGGTCGAACAGATGGCAAACGGTGGCACTGATTTTGCTTATCGTCTCCATCCGGGCTTCGGGCTTGATTCATGGTGTGTTGAGCAAACATTTAATTGGTTTATTGCTTGAAACCATCGGTACGGCATCAAGGCTTGATGAAGCGCGAGAGGGCAATTATTTTCAGTGAGCATGAGGTACGCACTGTGAGTTGGTTCCATTTGGACTAATTTAAAACTAAAAAGTAGATTTGCCAAGCGGATGGTCGGAAAAAGTAGTTCCATTGCGAACCGGATGATAAAATCTAAACGATTTGCTGGACTGCTCTTGGGAGCCCAACCCTATTCGCATCGTCAGGTAGCATGAAGCATGGGTCAATTTGAAAAATGAACACTCATTAATCAAATGAAACGTGCAATCAGGTTTAGAAAAATGACCAACCAAAGCAACTATTTGCGATAAAATCATTATCCTTTTTTGTTTAGCTGTTAGTTTCAATGAGCTTTAATTTCCGGACAAACAAACTATGAATTTTGACTATGTTGTTTCTCCATTGCATACATTTAGGGGCATTTCCTACCAAAGCAGGTTGCTGAGTTTGAAATCACGCCTAAAGTTCGACAAAAACTGTTCCTCTTTAAATCGGGTTTTTCAAGGACTTTCTCGTGGAAGTTGAAACATACTGCATCGATTTCGGGTGAAACTGAAACATCGACTATGGCCAAAGTTTTTTAGTCATAGCCGAATAGTTTTCGCCCAAAATTAATGGAGGAAGTTACTGTGAGTTTACTCACCACTGAAAGTTATTTATGTGCTTTTTTGATAATTTTTCTTTTTCAAAAAATCGTACCAGCAAACAGTAACTATGGGTCGGGCCCAATATGGTCTAGATAAAGTTGGACTTTTACAATTTATTAGGTTTGCAGAGCGTGAGCACATTGGACATAACTCTGTGTCACTTTGACTTGGTTACATTGAATAAGTGGCGTTGTGGGTACAGTGTGGGTATAGTGTTCTTCTAGAGGTTAAAATTTAATAGAAGAGAAGTTTCATTTTCAGCAGAAAAAGTAAAGCTACTACACAAACTCCTTCCTTAGCACCGAGCGAGCATGAACCCGAGAACAAAACGTCAAGATTATCTTCCAAATTGATGACAGGCTTCAAATCTATCACGAACACAGGATAAACTTTAATCGGCGAAAATGTATTAATATCTCAAGATCAATAGCAGAAATTGCCCAACTTTATCCACAGTTCTGCCGATCATACTTTAGCATTTAGCGACACAAACGATACGCACCGGCGCTCTCTGTGTTGCGCCAGCGATGGAGGTTCGCTGGTATTTAACGTTTCTCGTTCGTGTGTTTCGCCTTTTCTTTCGCCGTCTAAAAAGCTGTCAATTTTGAATGAACTCCACGTGATCGTTTTCGCTCGCCAAACTCGTGACCGAGCTTCGGCACGCCCGCCCATTGATGGTTTTCTAATCAAGAAGGTAAATGGAAAGTTTAGTTTTTATTTGTCTTGTGTCGGTCGCGCTAATGCGCCCACTCGCGGCGGGAAGGAGTTGTTTGCTTGCACGCGCTTTTCGCTCGTCGGTAAGCGTTCGGCAAAAAAAAAAAAACTCCTACGCCCCTGTTCCACACATTCTCGGGAAAAGAAAATGTTCATCAAAGTGTCGCGAAAAGAGCAACGGTTTGTGAACTGAGCGTTTGTGCGCTACCGAGCTGGAAAGTTTTCTTTTCCCATCCTGCACACGAACGCAAGGAATCTCTGTCAACATTGTGGAAGGATCGCCGATACGGTGGAATTTATGCTGCAGCTTCACTGTCGTTGTAAAGTGATGAGTGGGTAGCAAAAGAAAATTAAACTCTGTACAAAGTATGAGCGAATGAAAAAAGCAAAACAAAAAGTAGCGAACAAAATGGATACACCACCAAAGTTGCAGAGTCCACGTACGGCGTGGAGTGCGTCTAATTCCGGGGGTAAATTACGTGTCCATGATGGTTTGGTGCTGTGTTTTCTTTTTTCCTTTCAATTACGCAGAGCAACATAAATTTCTAACTTTGTTTTGTACTTTTTCCACGTGCTTGTTTCTTAGTATGCAATTATATGTATTCATTCCAAATTCATCATCTGTCAGGCAATTCGCATCGCCTGGGATTTTTTAATCGATAAAATTCGCTTGAAAATCTTAAAAAAAAGAATAGTTACACTACGTCACATCGCAGATAATATGGACTGTATGTAATTTAATCCCGATCGCTGTTGCAGGTGATTTTAATTACACGAATAGATAGTTCTAGCGTTCCCGCACCAACGCGACAAGTAACACACAATAAACCGGTGAACGTACATTACAACAGAAAGGCACAACACGATCACTAACGAGTTTAGGTGTCAATTTCAGGCTCGTCTCATATATTCTGCGGTGTGCAAAATGGAACATTGTTCGAACGAACAGGCAAACTAATCGGTTTTACCTTTTTCGTTTGGCATCGCACCAAAGCGTCCACGCGCGTACCACCACAAAACCGCGGTTCGTGATCGAGAATCTCTGCAAATATTGCGTGCCAAACTGTGCGTTTGTGTGGGGTTGAATTTATCGTCGTTTGCATCACGTGTGCAGCACGACCGCTGCCAAATGCGCCGGCACCTAATGGCAAACCCGGTGCCAGAAGCTGAACATAAACTGTACTGCAACCCACACACGGCAATCTTTGGATCTCGATTGTGTGTCGGTGCTAGCTTCGGCCAGCATTATTTAGCCAGTGAACCTTTTGCGCTCGACACTTTGGTGAATTAGTTTTACACTTTACGCTGGTTCGTGACCGGTGGGGAACGTGCTTTTGCTGGCCAGTGTTGGACACTGTCCCTTGGACGGTGCAGTATCCGCGCGGAGTACACACGGTACAGAGTTTGATGCATCAAAATGAACACACTAAATTAATGCAATGGAATTTGGAACGAGATTTACGATCCAGCACGACATATACGGTGCTACGTTTGGTTCTGCTACTAATCGATGTTGGTATTACGTTAAGCGCGAGCGCACCAAAACTCATCACAAACTGGTACATAAATAAACTTTCGAATATAATTTCCAAGAATCTAATGAGTTCCTATTTTCGCTAAGGTCTATTTTCGATAAGGTTCCAATAGAGCAGAAACTACCAGTGCGCTTTATTATTAGGAGCTAGTAATTACAAAACATTGGTACCAGTCAGCTATATCTCACGCGTTACCCAGCGCCAATATGTTTTCCTTAATGAACGATCCCTCTGGTGGATGGCCGGGCTTGATTCATGGTGTGTTGAGCAAACATTTAATTGGTTTATTGCTTGAAACCATCGGTACGGCATCAAGGCTTGATGAAGCGCGAGAGGGCAATTATTTTCAGTGAGCATGAGGTACGCACTGTGAGTTGGTTCCATTTGGACTAATTTAAAACTAAAAAGTAGATTTGCCAAGCGGATGGTCGGAAAAAGTAGTTCCATTGCGAACCGGATGATAAAATCTAAACGATTTGCGGCACTGCTCTTGGGAGCCCAACCCTATTCGCATCGTCAGGTAGCATGAAGCATGGGTCAATTTGAACAGTGTGCTAATTGTAATCAGCATTTGTCTATGCAACGAACATAATCTCCTTGTTCCGGTCCGTATTTGCGATCGGATAATCTAACCACACCATAGGGATGGATATTTAATTAACAGCCAGATTGTGTGATACTGGTGGCCCGCATTCGGACAGCTACCGGCCAGAGTACCGTTGGTGAACCGGCCATTCCGGTACTTAATTTGTTTGCCGCTCGCATAATACGGATCGTACCATATGCGGGATGTTCAATGTGTCACCCCTGGTTACTGTCGGTTGTTCGTTGGGCGATTCGCGACCGTACAAAGGTTTTCTTTTTTGTAGCGAGAGAGATAGCGATGTTTCTAGCGCTTAAATAATCTGGTGAGGTTAAGTCTTTGAATGAAATGGAATATAAGGTTGCAATAATAGGATTTTTCTCTCCTTTTATTGCAGTCACGAGACGAGGATTAGCCCTGTGAAATGTGTATTTTGGAACTTGCACAGATTAAAAAATATATAGATCGTTGTTTATTGCAAGAAATTTATTTTATTTAATACACAACCAAGTACGTACGGCACTAAAAAGAATTTCAAAACAACGCCTATATGTATGCAATCACAAACGTGTTAAGCCTTCATCATCTGCTCGGAAGGATTCTCATGTGCGGAGCTATATACTCTACATCGTTTATAGAATTTTCATTTCTTGTTAACAAACAAGGTACATCATAAATACGCCGCTTTGAAGTGCGTTTCTTCCAGATATTTAATGAACTTTTGTTTCGGGTAAAAAGCGATTCGATTCACATAAAGCAATCGTTCTACCGCGGCAGACTAAACAAATACTAAGCTATGCCGTGGTTGGTAAACTGTTACCAGCAAACTAATGTTTGTATTTCATCTACCAACCTCGTGCACTCTAAATCATTCATTTACACACGATGAACACTTGAACGCTTTTCGTCTGAGAACCGATCTTCTCATGCTCTGTTTGAACAGAGCATCTTGAACGGAACGGTGTTCGTTTTAGTAATAATTTTTGAAGCGTTTCGATAGATTAAATTGTTCATCGCTTGGTCGCACATTACGTCCCTAATCCTGTACGTCCTGTGATTGATGACGCACCGTTCCGTGTGTCTTGTTGGTGTTAAATCTTGTTTCAATGTGCTCACACATGTTTACCAATCGCTTTAAGGTAGTAGTATCGTACAACGCGTCCTCTCTCTGTTGTGGCGGTACATGGAAGCAACAAATTCGATTTGTATGCAGATCAAATGAAAACAAATGACGCAAATCGTTCTTGTAGTAATTATGGATTGAACACTTGCTGACGAAACGCTTCAACGAGTTTACGTACTTTACGAGCTTTGATCGATATGATTGTTAATTTAGCTGAGCACTGACGTGTTTCATTTTCTCGCACAAAAAACACATCACACTGACAGGGACAGTGAAACGAACAGGTTGTCACCGGCGTAGAAAAAGATGTTAATTTGGTGGGTTAAAAGGTAAAGACAACCGGCTGGCTAACTAGCTACGCCCCCGGGGGACATGTGTTCATGGCACTGGTACAAAACCGTATCTTTTGTGTTAACCCTTGAGAGCAAACCTTTTCAGATAGAGTCGTTCAGCAACAGAAAGAAAGGAAATCACATATCCAAAACACACCGCCTATATGTTTGTTCCGAAACTCTCACACAGACACACACACACACACTCTTTCGTTGGCGAATCTCTTCACCTTACTCATATGCTTCACCAGCTGGGAAAGGGTTTAGACAGTACGAAACGCTTCAAAATGTTCAACGTCATACTTGAAAGTTGCCTTCTTGACAGCAGAAAAAAAAATTAGCAAAAAAACACAAAGTCATCTCCCTGATGTGATAACATGTTTAGACATCGTCAGAATAGAAGAACTCGCGAGAGCACGTGTGGATACTGGATACAGCCAGCCTAGCCAGGCACATTCAACCAAAGGGCTATCCACTACATCACTTTGGAACTGGTCGAACAGATGGCAAACGGTGGCACTGATTTTGCTTATCGTCTCCATCCGGGCTTCGGGCTTGATTCATGGTGTGTTGAGCAAACATTTAATTGGTTTATTGCTTGAAACCATCGGTACGGCATCAAGGCTTGATGAAGCGCGAGAGGGCAATTATTTTCAGTGAGCATGAGGTACGCACTGTGAGTTGGTTCCATTTGGACTAATTTAAAACTAAAAAGTAGATTTGCCAAGCGGATGGTCGGAAAAAGTAGTTCCATTGCGAACCGGATGATAAAATCTAAACGATTTGCGGCACTGCTCTTGGGAGCCCAACCCTATTCGCATCGTCAGGTAGCATGAAGCATGGGTCAATTTGAAAAATGAACACTCATTAATCAAATGAAACGTGCAATCAGGTTTAGAAAAATGACCAACCAAAGCAACTATTTGCGATAAAATCATTATCCTTTTTTGTTTAGCTGTTAGTTTCAATGAGCTTTAATTTCCGGACAAACAAACTATGAATTTTGACTATGTTGTTTCTCCATTGCATACATTTAGGGGCATTTCCTACCAAAGCAGGTTGCTGAGTTTGAAATCACGCCTAAAGTTCGACAAAAACTGTTCCTCTTTAAATCGGGTTTTTCAAGGACTTTCTCGTGGAAGTTGAAACATACTGCATCGATTTCGGGTGAAACTGAAACATCGACTATGGCCAAAGTTTTTTAGTCATAGCCGAATAGTTTTCGCCCAAAATTAATGGAGGAAGTTACTGTGAGTTTACTCACCACTGAAAGTTATTTATGTGCTTTTTTGATAATTTTTCTTTTTCAAAAAATCGTACCAGCAAACAGTAACTATGGGTCGGTTTGCAATTTATTAGGTTTGCAGAGCGTGAGCACATTGGACATAACTCTGTGTCACTTTGACTTGGTTACATTGAATAAGTGGCGTTGTGGGTACAGTGTGGGTATAGTGTTCTTCTAGAGGTTAAAATTTAATAGAAGAGAAGTTTCATTTTCAGCAGAAAAAGTAAAGCTACTACACAAACTCCTTCCTTAGCACCGAGCGAGCATGAACCCGAGAACAAAACGTCAAGATTATCTTCCAAATTGATGACAGGCTTCAAATCTATCACGAACACAGGATAAACTTTAATCGGTAGAAATTGCCCAACTTTATCCACAGTTCTGCCGATCATACTTTAGCATTTAGCGACACAAACGATACGCACCGGCGCTCTCTGTCTTGCGCCAGCGATGGAGGTTCGCTGGTATTTAACGTTTCTCGTTCGTGTGTTTCGCCTTTTCTTTCGCCGTCTAAAAAGCTGTCAATTTTGAATGAACTCCACGTGATCGTTTTCGCTCGCCAAACTCGTGACCGAGCTTCGGCACGCCCGCCCATTGATGGTTTTCTAATCAAGAAGGTAAATGGAAAGTTTAGTTTTTATTTGTCTTGTGTCGGTCGCGCTAATGCGCCCACTCGCGGCGGGAAGGAGTTGTTTGCTTGCACGCGCTTTTCGCTCGTCGGTAAGCGTTCGGCAAAAAAAAACTCCTACGCCCCTGTTCCACACATTCTCGGGAAAAGAAAATGTTCATCAAAGTGTCGCGAAAAGAGCAACGGTTTGTGAACTGAGCGTTTGTGTGCTACCGAGCTGGAAAGTTTTCTTTTCCCATCCTGCACACGAACGCAAGGAATCTCTGTCAACATTGTGGAAGGATCGCCGATACGGTGGAATTTATGCTGCAGCTTCACTGTCGTTGTAAAGTGATGAGTGGGTAGCAAAAGAAAATTAAACTCTGTGCAAAGTATGAGCGAATGAAAAAAGCAAAACAAAAAGTAGCGACAAAATGGATACACCACCAAAGTTGCGGAGTCCACGTACGGCGTGGAGTGCGTCTAATTCCGGGGGTAAATTACGTGTCCATGATGGTTTGGTGCTGTGTTTTCTTTTTTCCTTTCAATTACGCAGAGCAACATAAATTTCTAACTTTGTTTTGTACTTTTTCCACGTGCTTGTTTCTTACTCCACTAATAAACTGACGCGCCTGAAGATGTATTGAGGATACGATTTCGTAGACCGCGGTACTATAATGCTGGTGCGTGGTTTTAAAACTTTTTGAACCGCAAAGACCAAGGCCAAGCATTGAAGGTCCCCTTAGAACGCTAAGAAGCGTAAGAGCGTGTAAGTGCTTTTCGGTTTCAATTTAGCAAACGTAACTTAAGCGTAAATAATGCTGACAAATTTGACGAGCGACGAACAGCAGCCCCCAGCTTCGGCTTTTCATCGCACCGTTCCGTGTGTCTTGTTGGTGTTAAATCTTGTTTCAATGTGCTCACACATGTTTACCAATCGCTTTAAGGTGGTAGTATCGTACAACGCGTCCTCTCTCTGTTGTGATGGTACATGGAAGCAACAAATTCGATTTGTATGCAGATCAAATGAAAACAAATGACGCAAATCGTTCTTGTAGTAATTATGGATTGAACACTTGCTGACGAAACGCTTCAACGAGTTTACGTACTTTACGAACTTTGATCGTTATGATTGTTAATTTAGCTGAGCACTGACGTGTTTCATTTTCTCGCACAAAAAACACATCACACTGACAGGGACAGTGAAACGAACAGGTTGTCACCGGCGTAGAAAAAGATGTTAATTTGGTGGGTTAAAAGGTAAAGACAGCCGGCTGGCTAACTAGCTACGACCCCCGGGGGACATGTGTTCATGGCACTGGTACAAAACCGTATCTTTTGTGTTAACCCTTGAGAGCAAACCTTTTCAGATAGAGTCGTTCAGCAACAGAAAGAAAGGAAATCACATATCCAAAACACACCGCCTATATGTTTGTTCCGAAACTCTCACACAGACACACACACACACGCTCTTTCGTTGGCGAAACTCTTCACCTTACTCATATGCTTCACCAGCTGGGAAAGGGTTTAGACAGTACGAAACGCTTCAAAATGTTCAACGTCATACTTGAAAGTTGCCTTCTTGACAGCAGAAAAAAAAATTAGCAAAAAAACACAAAGTCATCTCCCTGATGTGATAACATGTTTAGACATCGTCAGAATAGAAGAACTCACGAGAGCACGTGTGGATACTGGATACAGCCAGCCTAGCCAGGCGCATTCAACCAAAGGGCTATCCACTACATCACTTTGGAACTCGATCCTGCACGTTTTTTGCCTTTATTCAGATCATGTTAACCTCTCGGTCCATGTCATCAGCTTGCAGCCCGCAAGCAATAGACTCAAGAAACGAAGGCCTGCTACTGTAAGTGGATCAGTAAAAGGATTAGAACATAGTCCCCCGTGCAGAGAGAAGCAAAAGAAGCGCCAAATAAATTGAGCACGGCTTTGAAGTGTTTTGCAAAAGATCTTCTACAACTAGCAAGGAACAAACTTTCAAGTCACATCGTAAAAGGATTTTCCACCGTCTTAGCCACAGCTATCAGCCGCTGGCAAATGACTTTACGGTAGCAAATTGTTCCACATGGGGTAGTAAGATTGCTAACCTGTCATGTACATAGAAAGCAGATGCAAAAGATGAGTAGAAAGTGTAATTGTAATTCAAAAAGCCAACTAACAAACATGACAACTCTACGTGAAGTGAGTGAAAAGAAATGCGCCTAACAGTATGCAATCGGCATGCTTGGGTTTGCATCTGGGTTAGTGTTTATTGCTCTTCTAGCGTTACCTAGCAACACAGCAAGCATATTCTTTATCAACTGTAACCTTAACTGTGTTCTTGGGAGCATATTTTAGGCACGAAAATGAATGGCCATTTAATAGGGCAAACGAAGAGTTCTATCCCTTGAATGTAAATCCTCTGTATTCCCTAGAGTATAGCTTTCACCTGGGGCTGAAGCTTTTCGTAAATAAAAGACAAAACACTCACACCTTGAACGAAACAACGCAACGGAAAATAAGGCCGGATACGAATTACACACACTTGTTATTACAAAAAATCTCTTTGATGTGGTTGATGTTTGTACAGCGCACGGAAATGTGTACGAATCGGTGTGGAAAACCTTCTACCATATCGTTATCATCAACGGGTGTAAAAGTTTTGTCTTTTTACCGCGTGTGTGTACATCTGCTTTACCTTCGCCAATGAATACCACAATGCGAATATTTCAAACAACAATATAACATGGTACATGAACTGTTTTTTTTTTTTTTTTTTTTGGTTGTATCCTGTACACTTCAATCCAACTCCAAAGTTCAGCCACGAGGCGCAGAAGGTCCTTCAGGCAACACAAATCCGCGTGGGATGAAGGCCTGTTTTGTAGCGAAAAGGTAAAAAATAATGCCATTTGCTGTGATGAGTTACTTTGACCTTTTCGTGTTTTTATCTTGCGGTTGGTTGCTGTGGTGGACATGGACACTTCATTAAAGTCGTTACGCTGTCACATTGCACCGTACGAGAATGGGTTGTATTAAACATTTACGCCGCATTGCTGGATAAACCGCGAAAATATTTACACCGGTTTTTTATGTCCATTTGGAAATCATGTACAACATTTCGAAAGGAGATCTCCGTATCTTTAATGTTTCAAAAAGCCCTTACAAAAGCCAAACATTAAAGTGGTACTCCTCTTCTCGGCAAAGGAATTCGATTCAATACGAGTACGTTCCAGTGAATAAATCTCCTCCATTATGAATATTTCTCCCAAAAATGCTTTACTGCGACGACGTGTTACCACCGAACAACAGTATGAATTGTTCCTTCCAAGTCACGCTGCGAACCAGACCCAATTATGATTATCACGCACAAGAACGTACATTTCATTCACGAGAAAGAAAACCTCAACCCCCACGCCGAATGCCTGACGGTGCTAATTCCTTTGCATTTAATTTATTCTTTCCGAGCTTTCCGAGCCCGAAGGCATCATCATCGAAGCAAATCTGGTGCGTCTTTGCTAGTCATTTTAATTGCAAAATTTGTAAAAGGACTTTTGCGCTCCCCCCAAAACGGTTGTATCCTGTACACTTCAATCCAACTCCAAAGTTCAGCCACGAGGCGCAGAAGGTCCTTCAGGCAACACAAATCCGCGTGGGATGAAGGCCTGTTTTGTAGCGAAAAGGTAAAAAATAATGCCATTTGCTGTGATGAGTTACTTTGACCTTTTCGTGTTTTTATCTTGCGGTTGGTTGCTGTGGTGGACATGGACACTTCATTAAAGTCGTTACGCTGTCACATTGCACCGTACGAGAATGGGTTGTATTAAACATTTACGCCGCATTGCTGGATAAACCGCGAAAATATTTACACCGGTTTTTTATGTCCATTTGGAAATCATGTACAACATTTCGAAAGGAGATCTCCGTATCTTTAATGTTTCAAAAAGCCCTTACAAAAGCCAAACATTAAAGTGGTACTCCTCTTCTCGGCAAAGGAATTCGATTCAATACGAGTACGTTCCAGTGAATAAATCTCCTCCATTATGAATATTTCTCCCAAAAATGCTTTACTGCGACGACGTGTTACCACCGAACAACAGTATGAATTGTTCCTTCCAAGTCACGCTGCGAACCAGACCCAATTATGATTATCACGCACAAGAACGTACATTTCATTCACGAGAAAGAAAACCTCAACCCCCACGCCGAATGCCTGACGGTGCTAATTCCTTTGCATTTAATTTATTCTTTCCGAGCTTTCCGAGCCCGAAGGCATCATCATCGAAGCAAATCTGGTGCGTCTTTGCTAGTCATTTTAATTGCAAAATTTGTAAAAGGACTTTTGCGCTCCCCCCAAAACCCTGTGAGAAAGCCCGGTTCGTCTCGAGGCTAAAAATTTGCTAATGTATTGGATGTACAAGCGTTGGCTGCAAAAGGCCGTCCACAGCTGTCTGTTTGGTGAAACAGAAAAGGAACAAACATTGACGTCTATTTTTCATGCGGTTGATCATTTGTTTTTCGTCTTTTTTTTTGTCGAAGGATCAATTTAATACAAATGCGAGCACTTTTAAAAGCAGCGAAAGAGGGGCCTATAGCTTCAAATTTGTGAAAATGGCACCCAACAATGGAAAATGGCTTCATTAGCATGCATCCGAGCGTTCGAGGGATGAAGATGGTAGAGCAGAAATAAGTAATGGCAGAGTATTTTAAATAATAGGTTATTGTTGGTGAGTCGTTCCGCCTTTTGCTCTAAAAAATAGTCAGCCACGACGCTAATGAAAGCATATTATTGATGCTATACTTATCGAACGCTACAGGAACAATAGCTGAATTAGAATAGAATAAAAATTTGAAACTACGCCTGAAAGTATGTATTTTGCATGCCCGAGAGAATCATATCGATTGAGTATCTATTCGATAATTGCATACATTTAGGCTCAGGCACATGCTTTAGGATAATTAAACCTTTTTTCTAAAGCATTTTTTATTCTAGACTTTATTTTTCATTGTTTTTATCTTGCATTAAAAAAAAAATTGGATTTTATCCCCATTTTCACCACTCTTTTGCAGAATAAATTTTATATTTTACGCAACATAACCCAGACTCACCAACATAGAGAAGCGTAAACGAACCGTCGAAAAATAAATTACCCTTTAATGGTGGTGTAAATTAATTTAATTTATCGTACCGTTTGCACGCAATCTTCACCGGAACTCCACGCTCAAAAAAGCACGTACCGCTGAACGTAAAATTTAAAAGAAAAAAAAACTACACCACCCGAACACACGTGTTGAAAAATTCGACGAGTTCTTAAGCACTGCCTGTCATCGCCTTCCCAGCTGATCCGTCCAATCAACCAGCTCCAAGCAACGTTGCTATAAAAATTAAACATGCCTCCAAGTGGAACGATGGTAAAAAAAAACCAACGAGCAGATTTATTATCCTTACCGGCGCTCAAACCGATAAGCAGCAAAATTATTCTTACACCTTTCGGGCTTCACCCGGAGCTTATGGGCGACCTGCCGCTGGTAGGCGAAGACAAGTCGGCAACGGGAGATTGAGATTGATTCGAGTTAGGGGTGAGACTGAACGAAAGCTTACAGTTCCAATATAAATAAGCCCAAAATAAAGCCAACCAGCAAGAAAAACGGGTTGTTGACATTCATTTCCATGTGTGCACGTGGGTTATTGATATGTGTTATGGTGGTGCTGCCGGCTGTCTCTGACAGTGGCGTCACCGGTAGATCGTTTCGGTTTGGACCGTAAAAAGGTTTCATTACATCCTGTGTAAACTTTCTGCCTGTTTCGGACGGGCGGGAACCGGGTTGGGAAAGGATGTAAAAAGATAAATACACGCCTGTAAGTAGCGAACGAAAACACCTCCGGCAGTGACCGTCCGTCTGTCCGTGAATCCGTTACGATGGGAGGTTGCTCTTGTCTAACAAGTTCAGGAACCAAGTCGCTCGTGGCACTAGTTACGAAAGGGTTCTGCGCTTGGTGTTGCGAATTTGCGATACCACATGATAAATGCACCCGGACGCATGTAGCAAGATAGATGTGTGTGTGGCGTGTGTAATGGGTTGAACATAAGTCTTCATCGAAGGTAACCGTCTGCAATGTTGTCCCGGGGCGCCTAAATCAAACGTAGTTCGGCGTCTTTCGCAACATCGTTCGCACATACCTGAGCTGAGAGGCAAACGAGACGTTGCTGGCGTGAGACGATCTGCGTGGCTTCAGAATAGTGCAGTGTGCGAGTGTGCCGAGACGGTATGGGTTTTTATTTCCGAACCAGCTGTGTTTTGTGGCGGAAAGAACACATATTTCACCGACGACTTTTGGTAGCAGAATGGGACCCGTGGGAGTACTGCATGGATGTAGGTAATAAAAACACCCCGGGCATAACTCCGACCAGCACGGGCGAACTAGTTTTTTTCCCGCTTTGCACGATAAGTATCATCTAATACCAATTGATGGGGGCAGTTTATGGCCTCGCATCTTGGGACACGCAGGATTGCCCTGGATCGAATGAATATTCCCACAAGACGTTCGCACGGTTCGGTTTGCAATGCATGAGATAGTCTATAATATATTCCTTATTAATTTCATAACCTCTCCGCTCCGAGCATATGGAGCATAGCTGGGGACTTAAAGTCTCGTGATGGTTTATGACTGCTGTGGTTTAATATCCTTTGCAGAGGATCGTGTTCAGCTTCAGCCTGAGACCATGCTGATATTAAAGATGTGCTTAATGTACATTATGAAGTGCATATCTGCGAACTGTTTTTTTTACTACATACTGATAAAGATAAGTGCAAATAATAAAGCGAAAAGCTTATCAATACATGGAAATGGTTTGGAATGAGAGTTTCCATGGAATATTTACCACCCATCATGAGTGGTATGATGTTTTTTTTATGTCTAAGCGCATAATGCTTTATTCCGAGAACGAAGCTGACGTTTTATTTGTTGAAACTTGTAATTAAATCTGGTTTGAGTGAATTTTGCAATGCTGATTCCTTTACTAGGTGTTGCTTCGAACGCATGGAAATGAAATTTTTGCTAGCCCCTACACATTGATTTGCTAAGAATTGGATAAGACGCCATAAAAAGTCCCACGATAACTTTTGCGTAAACGATTTTCTTATCTTCATGTCCTGAGCATCCTGGAACACGTCCATAAGTCCATTCTCGTCCCAGAGATAAGCGAAAAGCGGTCGATACCAGTGTAATGCAATGGTTCGATTCTAAACTAGCCCATTAAAGCAAACGAGCGAGTGGCTTCCTTTCCGAGGCTTGACAGCTTCCGCCAGTTACATCCGGCTTGGCGGAAGGCTTTGAGCGGCGATGAAAATTAGTTCTGAAGGTATCCCGGCCCGACTTTCTAGCCGATTGTTTACAGTTTCTCTCGTAATAAACACTTAGCAGATGTCAATATGTCCAGGGTTAAGAGGGTTGTTGCGAGGGACAGATATGCTGTTAGGCTAATAATAGTAAACATTTCAAGCAAAGTTTTGTAAAATTTAAGCCTGACAGTATGCAACTCGCTTATCCGAACGCCGGAAGGTATGCAAATTATGTACTTTTTGTTAAATTATTTCATCCAAATCCAACGAGTTCTGATTAATTGATTTGTTAAGGTTGATTGAAATCGATAAATTACGGGGCGAATGTGTGTACCTGATATGAATTATACAGAAACAGAATTAAATCATGACTAATCATCCCTTCCATCGCGCTATGTGTATGGCTGGAGTGTTTAAATAGCATAATGTGAATGGAATTCATTAGCGTATAATGCCTGTATAATTAACTGATACGATAGCAAACAGGTTAGGCAAGTCTAGTGAAACGTTTACCGAGCTAATGGATGGAATGTGATGTAGAAGTCGAGCCTTATGTTCGATAATGGAATAAATATCTTTTAAAACCACAATGATTCTATCCAAACGGCCGGATAAACAGAGGCAAGTTTATTATGGTGAATATTTCACAGCATTATGGTATGCAACGAGCCATAATATGATAGCTGGGTTTCGTACAACAGTAGTTTGATACGTTTGATTGGCTTGAGTACAAAATACATTCAACGTCTACAAATATCAAAATTTAAGCTATAGTTAAGTAGCATACGAATACACCTTTTGACGCTTGAAATTATTCAATAATCCAAACTAAAGTTCATTTTCCAAGATTTCATGCTCCTTTGAGGTTTGTGAGGTTTGTGAAACACAAGCGACAAGTCTTTACAACTTTACAACTACACTTTAAAACAACAGCTTCGGTTAGCAACTACCTGGCTACTGCGGCCGTGTTTTACCTTTATTGTTCAACTTTTCCCTATTAAACGGACCGAGCGATTTACGGAACTTATTCTTATGGTTCATAGGTCGACTAGGCCCGGTAAACTTCGGAGGAGAACAGCACGCGTCCTCTTTTCTGGAGGCTTGGCAGAGAGAGAGAGAGGAGGCCATATAATTTATGTTCTCAAATAAACTATAATGTATACAATCGTACCTAGACACGGTCACAGATATATCTGTAAGCGGTCGTACGACAATAGAAAGCGACCTTTTCGAAGCGCCGTAGATAGATTTGCTTGTACCTAGACTGTTTGGCCCACAACAGACATCGATTAAAATTCTTCCACCTTTAATTGTACTGCAACCAATACTGGACTAGTGCTCAAGTTTTATGGCTCCCTGCAGCGGCTCGTTACGGCGTATCGCCCACTACAAACCCATCAAGATCCAGATTGATGGGAGCGTGAGTGAAATGTTACATGCTCGACGTCTATAATTTCTACTACACCCGAGCTGGACACTGTACCTGGCGCGGTGATGGTGACTTCCGTGCCGTTCTTGTCGAGTCCGGCGAATAGCGCGGATCCGTTCGGTCCTAGCCCGAACGGGTTTGGGCCAGTCATGTTGCCATTGGTGGCCGCACTTTGAAGATACTCCTGCAGATGTTCATGCTGTAGGGAGATATCCATGATGTTAAGTAATCCAGCTGCCAGGTACATCCAGAGTGGCTGCCTCCACCGGCAGCAAGTTCACCAGCGAGCGCACAAAATCATTCAACCTATTCTCGGTTGGGGAATGGGTCGTTACCTCCAAGATGAGGTATTAATTGGCTTGCTAAGTGTAACTTATTCACGCACACACCCCGGAATGGAACCCATTCCACACTTAGTAGACCCCCGAGGGGGAGATTCTTTGACAGCTCACAGCGTGAACGGCCCCACGCACGGTCGATGTAGTATTTCCAAGAACCATTCTACAAGCACACACGGTTCTGGAGAAGGTTGTTGTATTCTAAGCACAATGCGATATTTCACACTAGTAGCACACACTGGCACGAAGCTGTACCATCTTCCGAGCAACGGAATGTAGCAATTGCACGATAATTACTCTTCACTAGCATATTCCACCGATTATCCATGTTGGAACTAATGTCGGGCTAGCCAATTTGTGGCCTGTGGTAAGGCTCTTTCAAATACACCGATTTGCATACGTAATGCTTCCACTTCACTCACAAGCACAACTGCAATCGAGTTGCGGTTTCTCTGCGATAGCAAATCGATATGTATGAGGACATGTCGTCCTATCCACTCGATATTGCGGTAAAGCTTTAAAGCATGCTAGAGTACACAAAAATCCGACACGAATCCGACACCGTTAAACGTTTGAAATCACGCGGGAAATCAATCACGGGCACTCGAGCACTGTTAACCAAATCCCACACGAGCACACGTGCTTAGGTCACAGTCGAGCGGTTGACTAACCGGAGCTACAAAAACCGTTGCAGTTGGATGCTGTGATTGAGATGCGATTTAAAAACTGGGGAAACTAGGGCACTCACCACGATCGACACTCGTCCATCCTGCGACAGACACTCCCCTGATGGCGCATGCGAACTAAAGCCCAAAGTCTTCGTGCGGTCCTTAGCTGGGGAATGCGTGGTTTTGTCGTCCCAAATGTCCCACATTTGCTTAAAGGATGGTCTCGCCCTTCGTCCCACACGTCCGTCCATTTGGCAAACTGTTGCGTGCCCTCGGTCCAACTCCTTTGGTGGAGGTTCATGATTGTGCTGCCTATTGTGCAGCGGACGGTCCTCAAGTTTGATCGAAAACATCGTTTAAACCCGTGCAGACAATTCGGGCCCGCTGGCACAGATTGATTGATGTTGACAGTAAAGTATAATCCCTGCTTCCGGGAGTATTTTGCTGCCCGGCAGGAAGTATTTCGCCTTCGTCTAGAAGAAGTGCCTCCAGTGCTACGATAAGCCGTTAGGCGTCGTTTCTTTTTTATTCCGAGAAGTCAACGTTCGCTACGCTAGCTTTATAATCCACATTCATTTTCTACGCTCGTTTTCTTTACTATCCTTGTGCTGCCTCTTTTTTATGTGACAATCGTTGTTATCGTTGACAATTGTACACTTTTTATTGGAGCCGTTATGTGCGATTGATTCTCTGTCCTAGAACCGCTTCAAAACGGATTGCCGCTTATCGTTATGAAACCACACGCATCGTCACGCGAGAAATGGAATGTTTCATAAATGTGCTTGTAAAATCGACAACTGGAAAAATGGAACGACTGTGCCTGCGGTGGTCTCCTTTGCCGCGAAGTCACACAAGTCACGGGACCCAT
Source organism: Anopheles maculatus (assembly GCA_002091835.1). Lineage (NCBI taxonomy): Eukaryota > Metazoa > Arthropoda > Insecta > Diptera > Culicidae > Anopheles > Anopheles maculatus. The sequence goes on from KZ062785.1 coordinate 79,831, forward strand.
TCGTACTGTGCAAGGTAACGAACAGTAGTTGTTAGCTTTTACGTGATTACCTCGTTACGCACAGCTTTGCTGGATGTAAGAAAATGGCAAACAGGTCAAACGCTCTCAACCGCTTTTCTCTCTCTCGCTCCCGTTTCTCTCGCTCTGCTACTAATCGAATGATATTTATGGTATTGTGGAATCAAACGGATCTTTAAGTGGATAGAAATATAGCGACAGCGCCTAAATTTATGCTATTTCATCGGAGTGGGATTTCGGCCCCCCGAACGCCATTGACGGAAGCTCCATCAATCTTTATTAGTTGAAAGGTGCCCGGCAACGAAAACGAAACGATCAATGTTGATCGTTTCACGGTGTCAATATACATTTAACCTTACGCGCGAAATATAGCAGACTTTTGCACAAAGAAAACAGTGCCTATTTGAAAATTGTGATAATCTTATAATCAAGGAACAAACCATTTTACCAGCTTTAGCAATTTAAAATCCATCAAATCGTGTAACACCTATGACGCAAGCGGTCGCAAGTATTGTGTTGAATTGCTTGTTGAATTTGTAGTGAGTCGATTATGCTATAAACACTTTTATAGCCGAAGTTCGTCACTCCGTTGCGGACAGTTAATATACAAACTAATCTAAGCAATAGTTGAGAAGCGATTCCTACTGAAAACACAACTTTAGTTTACAAATTTGCTAAAAATTCAAACCTTTGTTAAAATATATTTTTTGATATTCAATTGTAGCTACTTTCCTGGAACTAATTAATTTCCTTCATTTCCTTTTTCCTCCTTCAGCGTTACCAAAAACTGTTACAAATCACGGAAAAGATAGCTTTTTCAAGCGAACTATCCTATGGTAGGCGTTCTGTAATGAAGATTGCATTGAAAATAGCTATTTATTGTTATGCTTAATTTTGTAATGAGCTTCATTTAATTTGAATCAACTTTCCGTGAATTTTTAATTGGATTTACTTTGAGTTTTTGTTGTTAATCATTAGTTTAATCGTAGGAACAAAGCCATAACAGAGAAAATTTGAATGAAGTCGTGACAACAAATAATTGATGTTTTATTTATTTGAAGCTCCAGGAAAAAGAAAGAAAAAACATTGTAGCATACTTATCTCGGACAATTAGAAATAATCACTTCTGTGAATAAATCTTTATGTTCATGTTTTTCCTGTTTTTTTTTGCAAAAACACAAGCTGCATTTCCGTGTACTCTACCCGGTAGCGATTCTTCAAATTTATCAAACCATTTTGCGGGACAAAAGAACCCACGACATGAATGTTAATGTTGTTCGGCTGCTCCAAGCTTCGAATAGATACCAATGCCCAAACGGAAGCGAACAGATGCGCCACGTAAAGCAATGCACCGTAGCACACAGGCTTAATGGAAATTTCGCATGGGATTACTTCGAATCGCATTTGATGTAGCTTGAACCGGACGATACCCCGACGTTGGCTGCAAGCGAGCGACAAACATTCATTGCACTCGTTCATTTGAATAGTGTTGCAGGCGTGTACCGTTGCTGCGTTTGAGAAGTTGCGCCTTCGGAGCCTGACATCGGTCAAGAAGGGCATTTGTGCGAGCGGTTGCTACCAGCGAAATCAATAAACGCTCGCCGAAGCATTCACGGAGCGATCGCTAATTAATGGAGACTAATGATGGTACGAGTGTGGAGAGTCGGCTGAGTACGTGTATGAACGGTAGTAGCCATGTACGATGAAGCGACAATGCGAGAGAGAAGGCCTTTTCGGTAGTGATAATTGATTGCTTCGAAAATAGGGAACTTAATCCTATAAAACGACGAAAGCACATACTTAAACAGTAGGGTTGTGCTAGATAGATGGAGCCGAACGTTCGTTGATCGATGTTGATACATAGTTGAACCATTGCAATGCGATGGTTATTGCCTTGTTCAGTTTAAAACACTCTGTTGGCCGGTTGGTGCGACACAATTTAATATTATCCTTTTCCTAAGAGAACTTCTCTATCCTTCATGGTGTACCAGCCTATACAATGTATTAAAATGTTTTAGGTTGTTTGTACTCCACGCCGATACGGTTGAAAATAGAGCAACGGTGCCAAAGTAAATCTAGCCATCGGTAACGGAGCCTTCCGAAAGGGTCAACATTTGCTCTTACTTGATTTGTTTTTACATTGGACAGTAACTGGGCCGTGTTGTAATTTTAGTAGGCAATTTTTACAATTTACTCCCAAGATAGATTAATCCTTGCAACAAACTTCATAACTTTTAATAGCGTATCATCCTCATCATCGCTGTTAGCATTGCAAAATGCTTTAAATAATTGCCAATAAAATCAATTCATACAAAAAGCAACACCCACCTATCTGCACGACACAGTTTCGATCCTCATACTGACAAGAATGTACTAAATTGCACCAGTCCCTATTGAAATCGTATTTCGCACGCACCACACCACACAACAATGGAGTGGCATTTCAATTTCAATCAATCGCACTTTCTCACCCACATCGTAGTTGATTCATAAAATTACGGCACAGAAAAAAAAAATGCTCACCAACGTCATCGACCATCCGCACCAACGCCTTCACAGTAACCATTTAAGGATTCATGCTTCAATACAACTCTAGCATGTTACCGAATTGTTGCTACCGAACCCCTTAAAAATGGGTTTCTTCCCAAAACGACACGTGAATCGATTGTTACGATGCTGCTAAAGAATTTGGGTGGAAAATTGTCTATTCGGAAACAATCAATGAAGGGCAATGAACGGCGACAGAACGCTCTGTTTGGTTGGTTGGAATGATTCAAGTCTCGCAAACGCGTGTCGGGCTTGTGGTAAAATGGCGTCATTGTTAAACGGCTGTGTAAAGCGTTGAATAATGTAAATGGTTCTGACTAAACTTGTAATGGGGTTTGTGTGCAACATTCTTGCAAGTTCATCAACAAGCTTCTAAGAACAGATTTCAAAAGAAGATTTGTAGAAAATGTTACCAATCTATTGGTCAATCATCGTCTTGAATGTGGTTTTTATTGAATTATTAGACGGTGCGCAGTAAACAAGGTACAAAAGGAGGTAAATTTAAAGAAATGAAATACTGAGAATTTTAACAAAACAATTTCTTTACTCATGCTTATGCATTCTGTGGCGTAATACTAAGAACTTAGCTTCAATCAAAGTAAACAGAGCGCTCACGATAAATGCATCATGTTGTAGAATATTGAATTTTTTGGCGCAAAATCACAAGTAGAATACGTTATAATGCGACTGAAAAATTATAAAATCTTCGTTCTTTGCCAAATCGTCGAATAATCCAAAAAGAATATTAATTTTCAAAGCTTTTTAAGGAAATTTGTTCACATTGTTCTGTTCAACGAAATGACAGCAGCATCACATTTTCGTTTCCAAGTGTCGGCATAATGGTTTACCATTTCCGGCAACACACAAACTTGCGAGGAAACAATGTTCCAGTGACGCCTGCTGCACGGGAATTTTCTTTGGTAAATTTTCCTGGAGCTGGAGCTTTTGGGCAGATTCTCCAAAACCAAACCAATTTCGTTGGCGTGTTTTGTGCGATGATATTCACTGCCCGGCAGGATGGGATTAGATCCGTTGCAAAACCGCAACATGTGATTTGATTCGATTTAATGCCTACATGCACGGTTGCATGTTTAAAGCTAAACGGCCGAGCATCCGACCCGAGAAGCGCCAAATGAAGAGAGAAAAAGAGCTTTTCCTAACCTCAATTGAAGTTGCATTTATGTTGAAGAGGAGCAGTTGTTTTCTAGCTAAATTCAATCAGTTGAACGGATTAGACCGTCATTCAGCAAGGTGAATGTTTAGAATGTTTTATTAAATTGCGTTATCAAGTTTATAAACCCCAGCAGGCATTATTTTCGTAGTGAATCTATTTGTTTGAAACATTTCGGTGAACATAAGTTCGTCAACAGAATTTCGCTTGCGGCGCCGATATGCGTCGAATAAAGGACAACATTTCGGCGTAGGATGTACCGACCGCTATCCTAACTCAACCGGATATTGATTCGCGTCATTCATTCACCTTGAGAGACCCACGTTAAATTAGCCGGCCCTTGTTACTGCCGGGGATTGAATGCATCCTCGAAATAGCGATGATAGCGCTTAACTTTCGATTTAGCGTGCTTCATTCATTCAGCTTATTCGTGTATTTTATTTGTACTCACCTCGCCCAGCAAAAGCGCTCACACTCACCCGGTCACGATGTTTCCGGATGGCATCGTCAACGAGTATCACGACGGCTGACGGTTCCAGGAAAACTTTGACGAGATTTTCATCCGTAAGCATCATCGCGTTCCGTGGCCTACGTTCCAGACACCTACGCAACCCCCTTGGTGACATTGGCAGATTTTGGACGGCGACGATTGGTTGGAGAATTTAATTTACATAGTTTAGAGACTTCCTATTCCAAACGGGTGGCTCCGTCTGCCCGGAATCCACCGAGAGCTCATAGAAATCGTTAAAAAGGTAACAATTTGCGGCACCGTACAATACGCAAGTATTTGAATGATTAACGTTCGCGGGAGGGATGAGATCGGTTCAATTATTTGACATGCACACAATTTACATTCGGAATGTATGATATACATAAAAAAAATTGGTGTTGATGTTGATAAAAATGCTTAAAATGGCTGTAAACAGCGTTAAAAGGTTAGAAAACGACATTTTGAAAAAAAATATTTTTTAAGCAAAAAATTCTGAATTTTTTGGGGATCCCAAATAAAGCTTAAAATCGCTCTAAAGTGCGTTTAAAGGCTAGAAAACGACATTTTAAAAAAATTATTTCGTACAAAAATTTTTGAATTTTTTGGGGATTCCAAATAAAGCTTAAAATCGCTCTAAAGTGCGTTTAAAGGCTAGAAAACGACATTTTAAAAAAATTATTTCGTACAAAAATTTTTGAATTTTTTGGGGATTCCAAATAAAGCTTAAAATCGCTCTAAAGTGCGTTTAAAGGCTAGAAAACGACATTTTAAAAAAATTATTTCGTACAAATTTTTTTGAATTTTTTGGGGATTCCAAATAAAGCTTAAAACCGCTCTAAAGTGCGTTTAAAGGCTAGAAAACGACATTTTAAAAAAATTATTATTTCATGCAAAAAAAAGTGTTTTTTGGGTGTTTAAAAAAATGCTTAAAATGGCTCTAAACCGCGTTTTAAGGCTAGAAAACTACATTTAAAAAAATATATTGTTTCATGCAAAAAAATAGTTGATTTTTTTGTGTTTCAAAAATGCTTAAAATTTCTGCGACCAACATCGTACCCACTCACTTCTCGTCATCTACAATAAGAGCGACCTAGTATCGTAGTCCATGACTCGGGCGCGTTCAGGGCTTGGAGCTCTATGTGCAGCCTCCTTGTCCCTACTCGCTGCCTTGCCTGTCTTATGATTTGGTCGGTGCAACTGTGCCGTACCAACCTCATCACAAACCGTACTCAACCACTCTTCCTTTCATTCATCCATTCATACGACATCATTCATACGTTCGTATGCCTAAAATCAAAACACAAATATTTGTTTTAGCGCATTGAAACATGTCAAAATGCAACATATATTCATGTAATAATTAAATATGCTTTATGTTTCTACCTTTGCGCGGTAATTCATTTAATATTCGTTAAAAAATTATAAATAAAAACAATTGATTTACCGGACATTTTTTAATTATTTAGCAAGCGTTACGTTGAACGCTTCACAACTCATTTCAAATATGACGTACCAGTTCTATCTATCCTGAATCCAGTTCAATTTGGACGCGGTCCACTTCAATTTTGCATTAGTCCAGAAAGTGCAACTTATTCCAGTTCAAGCTATCCATGGTCCACTTCATTCTACCCATAGTCCAGAAATACCTTGAACATTGTCAGTTCTAATCAGAAACCCTGTATTGTATTAATGCGATAATCAAATCAAAAATGTTATTAACTCCTCGAACCTCACGATGTTGCGGTGATGCGTCATAGGCATTCTGCTTTATTCCTTGTGTGCGTGTTGAGTGTTGATTTGATGTGTTGAAACACTTGAGTATTTTTTTTCGTGAAGTAATAACAACACGAAAACATACAAATCATGAGGTATTCTGTAATTTTGCAACCGAATATATCCAGAGTCCATTGTTATAAACCAGCAAAGCCTGGATCTGTTTCTAGGTGCATCATACTGCTCATTTTCATGCTCATGGCCAGCGCTGCTAATTTGGATTCGTAGAATCAGAAGCTCATGGTTACTCATGGATTTCCATGTATTTTTTTTTATAAAAACAATATATAATTATGTTATTGATGTTTTATTGTTAAACAAACATCACTCTTTCGAGCCCAGCTTAAGACTAACATATTCAAATCAACTTATTGTAATCGACGCTATCCCTACCTGGCCCTAGCTGTAACCGTAACCGGTGAACACGTAAGGGAGGCATCCGATGACGTGGGACACTGTCCGGTATCCGAAGCGCTGTCTGGCATCCGAGGCGCTGTCTGGCTTTTGTACTTACGCGTGTCGGTGTCGCGCAGCTTAGTCGGTCAGCGTAACTATATAATATTCTGCTTGCACCAGGCGCCTCCATCGAGCTCGAAATTTTATCAATGATTAAGATTCGACTTTTAGGGCCTCAAAAGAATGCTTTAATCTATTACTATTACTCATCTACTTCCAACAAATTGAGTACTGAAAGCCATGCTTAATTGTTTTTATGAATGAAATATTCCACTAAGTTAGCATTCTTTAGGTATCTGACAAGAAATCTAATAAGACTACAACAAAAACTTTGCAGCTTAAATTAACCTGAAGCCCTTATTGCAAATATCGGAAACATATAAACATAGGAAAAGATTGAAGCACCACAGCATACCGATTCGCTCTCACATCTTCTGTGACGAGAAAAAAAAACCTTCCGAAGCTAACGATATCCGATTGGCACGTTGACTGCTGAACGTTGGTAGGACGGTTGGTAAATAATGAGCTTATGTTTTAATGGTTTGTTTACAAGCTAATCATTGATCGAAACGGAATTGAACCATAAACCAAGGCTTTTGAATGAATCGCTAAATCGGGCATATTTATTCATAGTCTGGGTTTAATTTTAGTATTCTGACAAACATACAATGTGGTAAAAATATGTTTGCTAAGCGTGTGGAATACCCACCAGAAAAAAAACCCCAAATGGTGTCCATTGTTCACTAGTTCAGCTCAGCAAAAGAATAACTAACATTTAATAAAATCGCGGGTGATTTATCGTGGGTTCTGCTGTTAAGAAAAAATAAAATTAAAAAAATAATATCATTCGGTAACGTATCACTGGGAACACACGAGAAAGTTGTTATTTGCTTAAGAAATGGATTCTTTTTTCTTGGAAATGTGGTATGCTTCGTACGTGTAATACAACTGGCTGATTCTCCACGTAATTCAAAAAGTACCAATAAGTCTAGTAAGCTATAAGATGGCCTACATGATCTATCAGCTCGTTAAGCTAAGAAGAAAAAGACTATCATTCATCTTTGTGTCCGACTCCATCTAGTGGATTTCCATGCCTAATGCTTTTCACTGTAATCTACAAAATTCATAGAATTGAGTAGGGTGGACTGCGTAACAGAGGATTAGCTTGAACGCTTTTATCGTTTGTAAGCATTTCACACACAACTCACGAACCCATACAGTTAGAGTGTGCTATAAGCAGAAAAATATGTAACGCTTTTTTAGCGCTTTGCAAAGCTAGAAATATTTTAAGCACATTTGAACTCTAAATATTGCATTACGGTGACGAGTCTGATTAATCACCAAGTAAGAAATAAGAAATGTACCCAAAATACCACTTCTTCTTCCATTATTACAAAACCATCATAAATATATTTGAGCACGTGGTAACTGCCGTTGGAAGAAAATAATTTCAAAGTTTTGCGTAAATGTCAAACCGAACCACCGCTGGCAAGTCCCACCGTGCGACATTGCTGTCAGCCTTTTGTACTGTCAACAACAACGAAACTGTTTGCGTAAATAAATTAGCTACGTGATAAAGAATTTGCCCTAAAACAACCAATTTCTAGATAGTCGATTTTATTGTTGAATTCGTAAGCTTCTATAAAATTGTGTAATAGGCACATTCATTAATCTACAATACAAGATTAATGCCGCAAAGGCCCAGATTTGGGGTAAATATAAAGTGATTTGTCATGTTGTAGCATTTTCCTTAGGGAGAATGGTTGTTGATATTCTTACCAGCATTTTTGTGGCTTTAAATAAAAATTAGAGGAAGATCCCGTTGATCTTAGAACCTGCCCAGCAAAATGTCCTGCGAAGTGAAAGTGCTTGCCAGCATTGATTGCTTGTCCGAAGTCCAGGAACAGTTCGGATTGAGTTCAGGTACGTAATGGCAAAAAAACGTAAATTCCAACACACGATTCATGTTTTTTTTCTTCTTTCATTTTCGACTCTGCAGAAGAAAATTGGCTCAATGCTGTGTGCTACTCGCTATCACCCGCCGGAGATATATTGGCCCTCGGGCACGGATCGATACTGGTGGTACTAGCCTCCCGCTGGGATCGTCAACGTCAGCTCAATGTGTACAAAACGGCCTGGCGAGGGGCGATCGATAGCCCCAGTTGCATCATCACCAGCGTACTCTGCACGCCAATCGTTGGCCAGGGTCAAAGCTCGCAGACTATGGTCGACTTTAGTTACATCATGGTAGGGCTGGACGATGGGCAGGTGTTGTTTTACGGCGAAAACGGCACGCTCGTCCATTCGCAAATTTTCCACCAGGAACCGATACAAGCTATCAAAGCGCAGAGCGGAAAACATATCAACGAAGAGCTGTACGTCCTGTACCCTTCGTGCAGTGTGATCTTGCAGGGAGCGCAGGTATTCCCATTGCTACGCAGCTTACGGCAACAGATCAACCGGTACGGGATGGGAAGTCCGAAGGTGAACGAAGCGCAGGAAACGATCGCCTGTCGCAAGTGGAGCTATGAGAAGGGTATGACGATCGTGGATGCTGTTGTCGTTGGTCCGCAGAAGAGTTGCACATTCGACCACTTGCTAACGGCCAGTTTGGAAGGTGGTTTCTTCGCGAAATATCGACATTCGGCACCACAGAACTCGCTCATTATTGCGGCCGGCAGCAAACCGTACGTTGGCTTTCATTACGCAAAGGAAGGATTTACGCAACCGGTGCTGGCGGATGTGGCCAGAGCTGTAGCTAGTAAAATTAAATCTGCCTTACCGTAAGTACATTGTTTGTGTGTGTCGCTATAATTTCGTGCTTCGATTTATAAACTGTACTTCTGTCTCTAGTTCCTGGCTTGGGGGTGGTGGTTCATCCGCTCAGCAACAAACTACCGCCGAACCACAACTGCCCCCCTCGGAACCACTAATATGCCGGTTCGGGTTGTGTGATTTGCAGCGAAATGCGTTTGCCGTGTGGCTTGCACCGAACTACCAGCTTGCGGCCGTAGCGGATCATCTTGGTCGCATTATTCTTGTGGACTGCCAGCGTGGGATCGCTTTACGCATCTGGAAGGGCTATAGAGACGCTCAGTGCGGATTTGTGGAGGTATCGGAAAAGCTACCGAAGGACTCGTCGACATCCGCTCCTCCGCCGGGTCGTAAGATTGACCGTCGAAAAGCGGTATTTCTCGTCATTTACGCTCCTCGTCGTTCTGTGCTAGAGATTTGGTCGCTTCGTTCCGGTGGTCCAAAGGTGGCCGCCTTCAGTGCTGCCAAGAACGGTCAGCTCATCTACAACACGCACAGCCAGATGGGAGTGACGAGTGGTGCGAGCAAGATAAAATACACTGGCCATGGGTGTACCTTTTTCGATCCGTCCGATAGCAGCCTGAAGGAGATTGTGATCCCGTTTCACTGTGCGTTGAGCGATTCTAAGTCAAAGCTAGCCAAAGATTTGCATTTATTGAAGCGACTGAAGGTTTGTTTGAAATCAGGCGATGGCAGCGAGGCGGAAGAATTGGAGGAGATGACAGATATGTGTCGTTGCTTCGAGACGGACGAGGTTCGTTTGCAGTGTGTAGAAATGTTGGCCAAACAGAAGAAAATTCGCCCGAAACTGTTTGCAGCCATAGTGGACATTTTTGCGGAAGTGGCTGTAGAAGGATCGTTCATGAGCAGCACGATTGGTCCGTCTGAAGGATCGGTGCCGATGGATGACGAGCTGGGTGAGGATCAGGAAACGCAATCGATCTGTTTGCCTGCTGGCAAAAGTCCACTTCGAGTGATGTGTGAGAATTATCAAAGATTAGTCATGTTTTATCTGCATCTCCATGGAGATCAGCCCACGATCGAGGAAGCAGTACATGATTCTGGTGAGAAAAAGGGCGAAGAATTGAACACGAACGTACAACTTTCCGACCAAGAGCTAACGGTGATTGAGCAACTGATAGAGCTGATCCGGATGAACGAAAGTGAAGGTTTGCAGACGGGTCAAACCATTGCAATTGGGACCACCGGTACCACCATATCGAAAGGCGTAAAGTTCGACGATAGTGCAAGTTCGGGTGTGCGTAATTCCAGCTTCATGGAATATCTTTCCTCGTTTAACGTAACAAACGAGGATCTTATTCTGTTGCGCGATGAAAACAGCACAAGTACACACGCTAGTTTAGGGAAAATCATCTTCGAGAAGCTCTACCGACCCGGCTCGAACCGTTTGGTTGGGTTCGTTGACGCTGCCGAAGCTTGCGGTCTTATGCCCGAGGACTTGCTGCGTACATTCCTTGCCTACTGGTTGCGGCTACCATTCAACTACAACGATATGTCCAACTTGATCGAAGATTTGACTCGGTTTAATGCGGTGCTGCATGAGATTTGTTTACTAGCCCGCGATAGGATCCATTTCGAAAATAATGCCATCTGTCTGTGGTGGCAATCGGTACGGGAGTATCTGCTAGAATCACCCTGTGCTTTACGGGGACTGCTGGCAGCGCTGATGTGTCGCAATGAAGCGCTACGTCACGAAACTCGTCGCCGAAGCGATGAGGAAGAGATTGCGAGCGAACAGTTTGAGCAGGTTTCGCAGGAAGCGTGCCAGTGGATGCTGCTGATCTACAAACTAGAGGACGTTGCCATTCTTGGGAAGATTTTGGTTGAAACTGTCCGTTGCCGTAACCCGCGCTATCCCACCTTAAAGTATCAAAAACCGATCGTAAGTCTGAAGGAAATTTTAACCGGAGGTAAAGGAATCGTTTCGGAGCTGGTTGCGAAATGGATTTCCTCCACTGGGATCGATCCGCCGAGTTTGGTGATCGAAGTACCGCCGGAAGCAACCGAAATCGACCCGAAACCCGCAGACCAAGAGGAAGATTCACCCGCGACAGACACCGAAAAGCACAGCAGACGTGAACGAAATCGACGGCTAGCGTTGATGAAAGCTAATCTGTTGCTTACATCCGAGTACGGACCATCGAAGGAGGACGAAGAGCGGGAAGAGCTAGATCCGGTGCTGTACAACTTGAACATTCTACGGCTACACTTTCCCTTCAGCCTTGATTCTGGCCAGCTGTTGGCGCAACTCGCCTGGGAGTACATCGGCGCGTGGAGTAGAAACATGGCAAATATGGCCTGTCTGCAGGCTGGTCTCGCATCGCTTAAAGCTATCCCACGATTGCAGTACTCCATCAAGCACGGTCTCTGCTGTATGATATGGAACGCTCACCTCAAAATCCCGCTCGAAGCTGCGAAGAAACTCGTCAACAAGGTGGGTCGACTGCCCAAGGAAAAGCTGTGCCTGCAGGACATCGGAATTAGTGACGCACTAGTGCCGCAATTTCTCGAATGCTGTCTAGAATTTTTCGACCAATTTGCGGGCAGTATCGATCACGATAAGCTCGAGCTACGCTTCGAAGATCTGCTACAGGACGGCCCGGTCCCGCTAACAACGCTCGCTACCCAGCAATCGTCTGCCAACATGGCACTACTCAAACTGCACCAGGAGCTCACGACGGTCCTGCTCATACTGACCTCGTTCAATGTGCGCTACGCAAACAAACCCATCCAGCAGCTGTTTGATGGCATGTCGAATCAGGCGTTTTTCTCGGAAATTAATCGCCAGCAGAGCACCGGCAATGCGCTACCCAAAGCGGACCAATTGCTGCGAAAAACGCGTCTCGAGTTTCTGTGTCGTACGGTCACGGCAACGATGGATCTGATTCACGAAGATATGGAAACGGTGTACTATACGGACCATAACAGCTGGATGGATACGATCGAGCGGCTTGCGGGTGGTTGGGAGCTTGAGTTTGGCGACATCCGGAAGCATCAGGTAAGTTGCAGTGTTAAAGTGACGAACGTTTATTATGGGACAGTATTCTGTCTCGGTTTCGGTTGTATTCGGAGAATTTTAGCCATTTGATTTTGAAAAATGAAAGTTAACTTTACACATACAGGGTGTTCGAGATAAATTTGACAGTCACCTACGGAGAAAGACAAAAATTTTTTATGACAAAATTAATCATCGGGGAAATTTTTTTTGTTTTAGAAATAGTAGCTTACCATGTCTTCTTCTTCTTTCTTTCAAAATATCCGCGTTCTGTTTCAGTTTCGGTTGTATTCTGAGAATTTTGGCCATTTGATTTTGAAAGATGAAAGTTAACTTTACACATACAGGGTGTTCGAGATAAATTTGACAGTCACCTACGGAGAAAGACAAAAAATTTTTATGACAAAATTTATCATCGGCGAATTTTTTTTTTGTTTTAGAAATAGTAGCTTACCATGTATTTTATTCATTTTATTCAAAATATCCGCCCTCGGCTTCTATTACGGCCTCCACCCGTCTCCGGAACCGAAAACAAGCCCTGGCGACAGTTTCGCGAGGTAGGGCCGCGAAAACGGACCTGATTTTCGACATCAGCTCCGCCTTGGTGTTGCTGGAGGTTCTGTTGGTGTCCCGTTCCACCGCGCCCCACACGAAATAATCCATTGGATTAAGATCTGGGGAGCTGGGAGGCCACACATTCGGCGCGGTGAAGTCGTTGAAATTGGCCGCCAACCACTTTATCGTTTTGGAAGCTGTATGGCACGGAGCGGAATCCTGCTGGAACACGTACGGTCTGCCGTTGGCCACTCTCGTGATCCCCCATCCCCCTCATCACCCACATCTCACGTGCCAACGGCCGAATTCCGATCCCCAGATTTTCCATTACGCGCGCCTGGAGGTCAGCCAGGAAAGCGTCGGTCCGCACTGTAACTGTCAAATTTATCTCGAACACCCTGTATAGACGCTAAATATATTTTTCCACATTAAATTCTCCATAATTTTTCATCCAATACCATCCAACTTTGATGTTCTTTTTTCCCCTTTTAGATAATCGAATTGTACGCACACGGATGGGACACATACGCACACGAGCTGCTGGAGAACGTGGTTCCGGACCAAAGCTTCTCCAACCTGTTGCTAACGATAGCGGGCCGACGCTTGGCCCTGTACACCAAGGCGAACCCAACAGCCTGGGGCCAGATCGCGGCAGTCGGCCCACTGCTCACCGACTATCTCGATACGCTAGTAAGTGTTGGGCAGGTTTACTTGTTGAATCGCTGAGACCGACAAAACAAACAAAACAACAGCAGCGAACAGTCCGTGTTTGCCGTAACTCGTGCTCATGCTTAACTTTCTCTCTATCTTTCTCTCTGCTTACTCACAAAACCTCAACCATCCTTTTCCCCGTTGAACCATCCACTCCTTTCCCCGCCCGCTCCCTTTTGCTGCTCAATCGTACCGGGTTTGGCTTTGCAGGTAAGCAACAGCAATTACGGACCACCGCTGCGTTCCGTCGAGACAGACGAAACCACACTGGCAACGGCGGCCGGCAGCGATTTGTTCATCGAAAAGATAACCAAACTAACGGAGAAAGCCTTCAACTGCCTCTCGACGCTGGCAGTCAACGCGAAGGGCACCTCCAAGGAGCTGCGTGTGGCGGGATTAATATTTGACGCTTGCGCCACCATCAAAGATCATCGACATTAGGGTTACCAGAAGCAAACAACCGACCGACCGACCGACCGCCCCGAGAAAGCCACGTGATATCGACGTAAGGTGGAATGGTTTTTGTTTTTGCTTGTATTTTGTATGATGTTATGAGGACTGTCCCAGGTGCGCCATGTTATTGTAAATAATTTTAATCTTTCGAAGAGTATATAGAGGATTGTTCGTGATTGGTGCGGACTGGTCTTTTTTCCGCTTTTCAGCACCACACAATCTAAGAACGTTAAAACAAAACAACCAAATTGGCACCGAATTCGAAGCGATTCCGCCTGTCAGACCACAGTTAAATATGTCTCGAAAAATGTTAATAAAAAGCCTTGTTGACTCAAACAAAACGTGCCTTCTAATCATCGATTCCGGCCGGTCGGATGAAGACCTGGTGGTAAGGCTTCAGTTGGTGTACAATTTACGGTCTATTTGCACAATCAACGCCGCCGAATGCGAGACGCGGAAGAAGGAAGCGGAAAGGGACCAAGATATCGTGATTTCGGTGTTGAAATGAGTGAATGTAAATTAATCTAACTTCTGCTCTGTCTGTACTGGCTTCTGTGGGAGGCTTTCGGTTTTTTTTTTGTGCGGATTGCCACCAGGAACTCGCAAAGATTGCACACCGTTATTCATGTTATGATTTCCCGTGCTCTCCCAGGCTGATTCAATTATGCGTAGCAAATATTTGCATTTTCCTTCCCTGAGCCAGACTTTGCTTCGTGAGTCTGGGCGGTGTGGCCACCACAAACCAAAGTGTTGCTTATGGTTATGTTCGTTAGTATGATATAGAGAGGACCATGCCTGGAATCAGAAATACTAATCAGTCGTGGGGCGTGTGCGGTGTCCACTCTTTGCTATGGTCAATTAGCTGTGTGAGAAAAGAGTTAAAACGTTGATAAACACTCGCTAGAATCTAATTACTTTTCGGAGTGCTCACGGAAAATTGCTATAGGTTTTCGGAGAATTGTAACCTATTATGTCTGCTTAACTGGCAAAAAAGGACGTAAGAGACGTGATTTTTTTCAGAATTCCAAACTAACAAATGAAAAATGTCAAGTGCAATAGCGATAATTACTATCTTCTGTTCAAAAGCTTCAATATAGATGTCCTTAACGAGAAGATTGATGAACTCCAAACGTCAGTTTCTAATCGATGTGTCAGTGACAATCGCATGGACTGGACGCGAGCTTAATTACATTATGCAAATCTTTTACTGTCACAAACGAAATTCTGGGTGGTAAAGCGTACAAGTTCGTTAAAAGTACAAGAACCCTTTGGCGTAATGAAGAGCCTCTACCTTCAATGCGTCAGCAGTCGGATCGATTTGAGGACCGACAGGCCGATATTCCGCGAAACCTGGTTACGTGCCTTCCTTCCATCCTTCTGAAGCGGAAGAGTAGCGCGCATCTGAAAAGCATTTAATCAAGTTTTCTCATTAATCACACAGACACTCTCGCGCTTACCCAACCGGTGTGCGTGTCTTATTCAACCGAACAAAAGTATTACCCACGCAAAAAAGTCCTTTACCGATGTAGTCCGTTGTCCGAGAGTGTAACTGTGCAACAACCAACAAAACAACATTAAAAGTACCTACAGACAGAAAGATTTATCCCTCTATCCATCATAAGCTCGTTAGGGAGGATACAACATTAAGGGTAAACAATCCCAACTACGGGAACGGTTCGGGTGTTTTGCGGTAGATGGCGGTGCTATAAATACTATCCGCCCGACAGTTTTCGGAAGGCACACTAATGCAAATGTCATTGGCGTGTCGTCGATACATTCCCAAGACAAACAAAGAAGATGAAGGAGTAGACAGAAGCAATATTAAATTAATAATGCTCGTTGTTATTGCGCTTACTTCGGTGAAAGAAAGTCTATAGGTCATTGGTACTCTACTCATTCACGGTTAAGCACATCTGGTCGTGCACCAGTTGAAGATCCGATTGTTTAATCTTGCTAGACCTGGACTGTGTTTGCGAACTATTAAATACAACAATCTCTCTTCTCTTTAACATCTTAATAATGTCTTTTCTTCTTGGTGCTAAAGTTACTTAACTAAACATTTCGTTCTCATTTTTGGGACTGTGGAGAACCTGAATCACTCGTTGATATCTCAATAAAACTGCAAAAAAAGCTCTAATCTTCCACACCGCAAAAAAACCCAAACGAGAGATGCTGTCATCGTTGAAAAATTAACGTAACAAATAACATTTTGGAAACTTTGTTTGACCACACCACACACCCAGACCTGCTGCGTTTTGTCGTCGCTTAGTACCTGAGCTACATTATGCGCTCTGTTGAAGCAACAAATTGGAGTTTGTTGTCTGTCCTGCTGTGGCTCGCAGTGAAGGTACCCACCGCACGAAATGTTTACACTACCGACGGTAAGCTTAAAGCCACGCGCTTCGCTATAAATATCATCTCACCGTCAAGCGCGAGGGTGTTGCTTTTCACCTTCTCGACTAATGGTCGTCACCGATTCAAAGGACTGCCGCCAGGTATTTACATTAGCTGCCAATCGCGTGCTATAAATCAGTAGCTGACAAAACTGATGTGCGATGCTGTTCGCCGAAGGGTCGAAGCGCCGTCCACCACGCACCACGCACCGCATAGCGTTCCGGTTAAATGGGTTGACTATTGCACTAATTAAGCGTTAAATCGAGCTTTTTGATGAAATCGGTGGTGAATGGTCGCGCACAATCACGTACGCAAATAGGTTCAAAATCGAACCACCGAGCTCACCACACGGCAGCTATCGGGCGTAACCGCAATTGGGAGTTATCACGCATCGTTGCATTTGCCCACCCGGATGGGGCGTCCTTTAATGTGGGGTAAATGAAGTTTTTTTTCTTTGTATGCTACACAAATAATTGAGTAAACAAAAGTGTCCTTCAGATTCGAATTGCTACATAGTTTATTATTTGACTGTATTGATTTGACTTTCCTGATGACTGTCATTTTGAAGTGTCGGCTTGGATTTCGTTTTTCGCGTTTGTCTTTTCGCTAAGATGTAACCAAAATCGTGATCGTTGTTTAACCAATGTTTCAATGTAATACTTATAGCCAGGGCGTTCGGTAGCCGAGTCTGGACTGAGCACCTGGTATCGATTCTAACTGGTAAGTAATGGTAGACCCAGACATCTTGAGGTTGTACTGCAAAACCAGAAGAAGCTTCTAGCCATCGCGATTAGTAAATTATTTTACTATTCCCGGCTGTCAAAGTAGCACCATATAATTCCGGTAGAGGGCATCAATAATATATGAATGACGAAAACCTGGCAAAAAAGCAGAATAACATCGATTAAAATGCTCCGAAAAAGGATGCCAAGGCTTCCTTAGATCGGCAAACAAAATTCACTTGAAACTGTTAATTATATCTATCTTCAATGCCTTTCGACGTAAATTCAAATCGACTGAGGGAGCATAATTTACCTGAAAGCATTTGCCAGAAAAAATGGCTTAAAATTAAAAGCAAAAACATACATTATACACACACACAAGCTGCAATCGGGAAAACGAGCTCAGAGACAGCATCAAGTCGCGGTTGTAGCCAGCAAAAGGTGGCGCTTTTTTAATAAAATGTACTCCCCGTGGGCATATTTTATATCCACGAGTCTATCCTCCGTAATAACTTCACGATTCAGAACACCTAGGGAAGGGAAGCATGGAGCTTGTGCGTATGTGCAACCGAAAATACGGCGAATTATGTATGAATGGGAAAACGTATGTGTGAAAATCCATAGAACGAACATCCTGAGGTAAGGATATTATTTATTTAAAGCTTTTTATTGCAAGCAGGTGGGTTGTAGGAAGGAAAGAAAAAATGGAACGGCACGAATGGATATAAAAAAATTGATTTATTACGATCGGGACAGGAAGCACTTTGTCAATGGGCCGTGTACAATTGAAAGGTTGTTTAGAATTGAGTAGAATTAAATGGAGCTTCTATAAATAGCTTCCTGTATTCTATTCTACCAGGAGAAAAAAAAAAAACGCTTTCTCACCGCAGCAAAATACATCAGAAATTTGTTTCTTTTGCGTATTGGTTACTGTTGAATCGCTGTATATTTGTGAAGCATAAGACTATTTCCATTCGCTACACTAACGATACCATGGACATGAAATATTCATCGCTGAATGCGTACGCATATATTGGTCTTCCGGTAGCCCACACATTCCCAAACAAGCGTCTTCCAATCTTGCAGTCTTTGGCAAATCATTCCCACACAACACAAGGCGTCTCATTTCCGCTATCGGTCCGTTTGGAGGCTGCTCGGGCGTTGAACGTAGCCGCCCGAAGCACCGTACACAGTACCGCAAACCGGAAACGAAGTTCCTGTCTTGACAAATAGCAGCTGCAGACGGATGCCAAATATTTTCCGAGCTCGTCTAACCTGACTTAACCCCCCCTCACACACACACACCCAGGTCAACACACCTTCCGCGGGGCAAACCAACGAACGAAACCACCATTTTACTCTGTTTGTTGCGGAAATGCATGTAAATTACGCGCGATTTTCACATCACCGAGCATCGTACAGCAACGATGTGTTAACATTTTGATGTTTTGTCAGGCCGGTTGCATACTCAAACAGGCAACGAGCATGATAAAACGCCTGTTGGTATGCAAGACGTATCGCATAGTATTCGCTTACTTACTTACTTATCAGGCGCTACAACCGCTTCGCGGTCTTGGCCTGCTGCAACAATCCTCGACACCTTTCACGGTCTTGCGCCGTCGTCTGCCAATCCATTATCCCGGCCGTTCTGGCGGACGCATCAACGCCATCACTCCATCTTTGTTTGGGTCTACCACGCCTCCTCCGTCCATGTAGACGGCCTAAAAGGACTTTACGGGCTGGGTCGTCCGGTGCCATTCTCATGACCAGCCCACCGGAGCCTGGCGAGCCTAATTCGCTGCACGATGGTGAGTTCACCGTACAGCTCGTAGAGCTCGTCATTGTAGCGGCTCCTCCATTGTCCCTCCACACATACGGGGCCAAAAATCCTTCTGAGCATCTTCCTCTCGAACGCGGCTAAGAGGGTTTCGTCAGTTTTGGACAGAGTTCATGTCTCATAGGCGTATGTGAGTACTGGGACTATAAAGGTTTTGTACAGTCCCAACTTCGTCCGTCGCGACAGGTATTTTGAGTGGAGAAGTTTCCTCAGGCTGTAGTATGACCGGTTGGCAGCCAGCACCCTTGCGCGCAATTCAACGTCTATGTTGTTGTCGGTGCTGACTTTTGAACCCAGATAGGTGAAGTTTTGGACGACCTCGAAGGTGCGATCACCTATCTGTACATCACCCCTGCGTAAATCAGTGTTTGTTAGCAGGGCCGCTGGTGGTGCCACCATCATTTTGGTTTTTGCCTCGTTGATCTCCAACCCGAGGTTCAGTGCCGCATGCTCGATCCTGTGGTAAGCTTCTGCTA
>KZ062786.1:7550-44173 GCA_002091835.1 Anopheles maculatus
ATATTAGGCTTCTGCTCTTCAGAAAAGAGGCTAGACACTTCTTCGCAAGAATGCTGGAAGGACGGCTGGGCTAAGATAAATGTTTACAGATTACCAAGCCGACAGATTGATGTGGTAAAAGCAGCTTAGCGACAGAGCAAGACGAAGTCTAGAAACGTCAGCCGGGCAGAGTGTACAGATCCTCATCCCGATTGTGTGTGTGTGTGTGTGCTAACTACTTCGGTGGTAAACGGTCGGCCATCATCGGCTTCATTATTGCGCCCATTAACGTTAACAGCTTTCGTTTTCATGCTGTTCGAATGATCCGTCCTGAAGAATTGCCACCTTTTTGCCGTCCCGTGTGTGTGTGTGTGTGTGTGTGTGTGTGTGTGCTAACTACTTCGGTGGTAAACGGTCGGCCATCATCGGCTTCATTATTGCGCCCATTAACGTTAACAGCTTTCGTTTTCATGCTGTTCGAATGATCCGTCCTGAAGAATTGCCACCTTTTTGCCGTCCAATATATGGGAACAATTCACACTGATGATGATGCTGATGATGATGGAGTTGTTGATGGTGTGAAATGTGACCACAGTTTTATATCCCCAAACAGCTTCAAACAGATTGTGCGTTCCAACAGTAGCGTTGCTTGATCAACTTACTACCACTGTTCCCCTTAAAACATGGCCGCTAGTTTTGTGTTCTGCGAAGAACTGTCAATCAATTAGGCACAATCAATCAAATCACACACTGGGTGATGCGCTAATTTCCTTAAAAGCACACATTTTCCGGTTTACTGCGCGACAAGACATCGGATCACCGGATGGAACTTGCCGGCGGGAAAATTATCCTGCCGCATCGAACATTAGCAAATTAGTGTCGCTCGCGTTCGAGCATTCAAAAGCCCGGGTTGCGAAATCATGCGTCGATACTGGGACGTCCTTGTTTTTGGGGACAATCAGGCACGTTTTATTGCAAAAATAAACAACCTGGTCCCGGTGGCGTTGCGGCGGATACGAACCAACCCCGTTGATTGTGATCCGATAAGTGTAATTATTATTAAAATATAATCAATCCAAACATGCGCCATCATCGTCACGGTACAGGTTCGCCGTAATTGTCGCTTTACCGGGTAAATCCGCTACTTCCGGGGAGGACTTGCCAGTGTCTGTTTTGTTTGAGGAGATTATAAAGAGGGAAAAATGGTGTACAATGCTTCGTGGTGGGTGATTTGGACCGATTAGTGACACAAACGACGCGAGTACAAATGATTCCCGTTTCCGGTTCGGATGGTCCGGACGCGCGAAAGTGGACAAATCTTGTGTCACTTTATTTGCATTATCTATCGCGTTTCGTGTGACAGTGTGTCAGTGAGTGCTGGGACAGATGCAGCTAATGCGTGGTTATTTAGGACATTAAGTGCTAAGTGGTATCCTCCTAAAAGCAGGGAATGTTTCCATTTATTAAAGCTTTTAAAAGGAAAACAGACAAATGCTTTGCCAAAGATAGTCATCGGAAGATGGCTGGAGAGAGATTTTATAAATAGAATTCATACTGTTTTCTGATAATAAAACTATATGAGTCTCCATGAATAGATAAGATCATAGAGACATTATTCGACTTTCACCGCCAGTCATTAGCTGGCCATTTTGTAAAGAGGATAGCTGCAGACACATTTGAACTTGGTCCAAAAATGTGGGCACTATACGGTGTCTAGAAAAAATCATGATGAAAAGAATCTCCAATTGCTTTCGTCTGGATCAATTAAAATTATGTAGACTGTCGAAGGAATATATGTATAGCCTCTGTTTTTCAAAGTTCTCAAGTTAAATGATTTGGAGAAACTGCTCGTAGAAGGACTCAACTATGGAAGTCGTGCGAGGATGTCTTGGCTTGAAGTTCCAGAAACTGGTGAGAGTCTTAATCATGCAAGTTTTAAGAAGTGTTCTGGACCTAGAGAACAATTTGACAATACCTGCGATACGATCATTTTGGATCTTCAGTCAAGACAGTTAAAATGTCTGACAAGAAAGTCTCGACCAGTTTGAATTGATACTCATAATCAAAGATGAAATCTTCGTTTCATTTTATCTCTCAGGATGTAATATATCAACTCTATGAATTCTATAAACTCTATTACTGTGACTAGGCCTCCAAAATACTACCAGTAATTACAGCCAGAGAAGGCAAGAGCTTCCTCTTCTTTTGGTTATACAACCTCACGAGAATTTGGCTTGCCATTACTGACGTTCTTTGACTTGTTCATTACCCCTAGCTGAATAGTCAGTCGTGCACAGTCCGAGACAGTTCGACGGAATTTCAGCTCAGGTCATGTCGTTTGAAGGCCTGAACCATTAACTTATCGACCATCGAATTGCAGAGTAGATGTCAAAAAATAGGAGACTGAACGTCAGAGGTGAATTTCACGCTAACATTACAAGAACATTTACAACAGTGGAGATGAGCTGGAACAACCTATACTGATAGCAGATCAGATCATTGATTGATCCCTTACGTTGACGCTACAGCGTGCTTGATCCTGTCGAAGCTACAACGCCATTGGAGATAAAAGTTGCAGTTTTGTTAAGGTATCCTAAAACATAAACTAAGCTCCAATGAATTGTTCCATCTTTGCAGTATTATCGGAACATTATTCCTTAACATTTACAGATACAAAAGGCCTTTCTCATATCTTCGTGACAGTAGGATTAAGAATGTTTTTGTTCCCTCAGAAGGCAGCCGTTCAGTTCCAATTTGTGGTCCCAGTTGTTCGGATGCTAATAAACTGATTACAATCAATCATAATCAACCCAATCAGCGATATGTTGGTGTCGGTGGTTCCTGCATCAGCCGCTGGAATAGTCCTCCCAGCCAACGAAAATGTGTGAAATTAAATCTATTTTCACGTTTCATTATTCCTTGGCTAAGCTAGCCTCCTTTCGAAGAGACGCTCCCAAGATGAAGGTAATGTGCTTTTCCCGCTGGCGTGGAACAGTTTATAGCGCCGTTAAACAGCAGTTTCACCCTCGTCGAAATGCATCAATTCAATTACCTTATCGTGCCGAAAATCGTCTTCCTAATTTCGCAAACACTGGGACACCTCTTTATGGCGGGTCTTCCGTTCCTCCATCACCCTCGTCGAAATGCATCAATTCAATTACCTTATCGTGCCGAAAATCGTCTTCCTAATTTCGCAAACACTGGGACACCTCTTTATGGCGGGTCTTCCGTTCCTCCAAAAAAGTCTTCCGCTTCGTTCCGTTCCGTTCTGTCCCCCTCCATCACAGACAAAACACCCAATTTGTCATTCAAACGAAGGTGACAGTGACAAAATGGGGGCTAAAATGAAGCAGAACAAGCACCTATAGAGAAAAAATCTCCATATTACCGTGCATCGCGAGGGGTAGATCAATTGAAGCACATTCGAGCAAAATAAAAACCCAAATTACGAGCAAACTTAACGATAACGGCACATACACACACACAACCAAATACACGCGGCACATAATTCATGTGGTACAGTTTGGTCTCATCCTGCTTTCCCACCAAGCATAGGCGAAGGCCTGTCACTCATCGAACCCTACACAAACCCGGCCCCAGTTTACATGCTTTGGAATTGGAGGAAATTTATGAACGTTTATGCTCGCATAGATGGGCCGCTTCTTTCCACCCCTCCGAAACCGCCCCCATTACCCCCAAGGGAACAGCAGCTGGGTGGAAAAAATCCGGCCCACCGGATGATTGGCGGAGATAAAACACATGTGCTGCTCCGGTGGCTGATGCTGGCTCGGTATGTCGTCGGCAAGAACCTCCAGCACTGTAATTGATAATAAGGAAACACACAAAATGGCCGCAGTACAACCAGGGGGGAGGAGCCGGAGATGCAAAAAAAAACCCTCGGCCCCCCCCCCCCCCCCCCTCCCTGGAACTGACTTTGCCGGCATGATAGATATGATACAAAAAAGGGGAAGAATTATTTTCCTATACATAAAAATTGATACCAATCCGGGGGGTGATCGGTGGCCGACCGAGAGGATGTCGATTTCGGTTCTGCGACAGGGTTGAGCAACCTCTTTTATTTTAAGAAGAATTAAGTATTATGATTGCAGGACTTTAATGTAAAAAATTGTCTTCGATTCTGTAGGTTCAATATACAGTCGACAAAAATAGAGCCACGAGGCCCCAAGCAGCTTTCGGAGATACAGCGGTTGCAGTTAGTTTCTACTACGTCTTGGATACTGAAAGAATGCATGAGATCCTGCAATAGAGCTTTAGGTAAGACATTCTATTGGTCTGGTTTATTTCTTAGGGTCAGTTTGGAGTCTCTTCGATCGCCCAGTAGACGACGTAGAGATATTAGTCTCATACTCAGTCATGAACAGCGAGTTTTGTATAAAAAAGCCTATATTGTCTATTTAGTTGGAACTCCTGGATCCAAGTTTCACAACGATTAAACCATGCGACAATGAAGTCTTGATTTCCTTGCTTCAGAATGTCCATACAACACTGTTGGGTAGCCAAAATTCATTCCCTGTTAGATTGAGGCAACATATAGGACAGAAATAAATCTGCAATAGGAGTTCATGGACTGTTTTTGGCTCTAATTAGCTGTAGAAGAAGAAGACTAGCCTTGTCCAGCATCGTCAGTTCAGCGTGCAGAGTTGGCTTGTCTTAGGAGACAGTTAATTTAATATAATATTTATCACAATTTTCTTTTTTTGACAGGTATATCCTCCACCGGCTGCCATTTGTGACTTTTTTTACTAGCTTCGTCCAGCATTTGCCAGTGTGGAGTTGACTTCTCTTAGTCGACAATTACTTAAACATGCTGTGGATCACCATTTTTTTGTAACTTTGAACACATGTAACGTACAAAGATAGCCATTTAAGACTTATATATTATATCCTCCAGCATCGTCAGTCCAAGGGTGCGGAATAACCTTGTCTTAGCAGTCAGTTAGTTAAACATAATGTGGATCACAATTTGTTTTTCCTTTGACACATATAACCTCACAAGATTGCCATTTATGACTTTGATCTAGCATCTAGTCCAGTTATCCGTAGTGGCATGCGAAATAGTTGCTCATCCCTGTTGGCTTTATTTTCCCTATCCCCATCGACCGCATCACCACCACCTGCCACTACACCATGTAGGTCCTTTTCCGTTTGTTCCTTATTTGGCAACGGCATACCACACCGAAACATGTATTATGCTTTTCGCGTGCCGTTGCTGACTCTGTTCAGTATCAATTTTTAACTTCGTTTTTATTGGCTTTATTGGTGCGATACCTCACATTAATACTACGTTTTTCGACGGTCACAATTCGAATATTCGGGCTCGAGTGCTGGAGTGTCCACAAAACAGGAACCCGAACAACAACAAAAAAAACGCATACATATGCGCTCATGATTTATTGTATTTATCAAGGGATGGCAGAAAAATCGGTTTCCGATTTTCGTTCTCGCTCGGATCGTGCACCAAGAACTGCTCGCTGTTGGTGATGCTGGTGACAAATTTGCGTCCTTTTTCACGGGATCCGTGTTTAGCGCTGTGTGCGGCCCTGGTAAAAAGGGATGCGCTGCTATTATTTTATCAACCAAAACCACCCATTTTCAGTGTCATTTTGAAGCGATCCGTGTGTGCTTGTGTGTGAGTATATCGACAGCGAACGCACACATACACACAGAGATTTGCTTTGACTTGATTTATGCACTGCTGCATAATATGGTCGACTATTGGCATTTGGCGAACCGTGGAGGACACATACCGGAACGTTCGGGGATAGTGCGTAATCGAACCAGTTTATCCATTATCGTGACGTTGGGTAAAATTAACCTTCACCGAAATGCTGCTGCACCCAAACACACACACACACAAACACAAGTGCCAAAAATTATGGCCATCGTTCTCCATCTTGAAGGTTTTATTATTTATGCCTACACAAACAATAACCCTCCCATGGACAGAGTTCCGGAGTGTTTGTGCGCGACCTCCACAGCTCGATATCGGAGGACCAACCATGGGGGAGGTATGGAAGAGGCACGCCACACTCACCGCGGGAAAAAGGATGTCGATACCAATAAAAGAGCGATAAACGTAATTGACAATTGATCCCCCTAATCGTCTCCCCCATAAAAGCGGACGAGTATCAACGCAACAACAGGGCAGAAGAAGCTCCAACAGTTCGTGGGACGAACGCGCGAGAAAACGTCGAGATTTTGAAATCTCTGGTGGTGGTGGTAGAAGCGTTGGCATCGGGGAAGTTCCCGACGAGAGACTCCCCCGTTTAGTTCCCCGCTCTCGGAATCCTCCAACGTTGGTCTACAGTATTCTGTGCTTCATTCTGTTGAATATCCATAAAATAAGCAAAAAATCGCAAACGGTTGGGCTAAGTGTGGGCTAAGGATTACCGGGAGAGAGTCGGAGTCGGGTGGCTCCGGATGGGATGCCTAGTTTATGGATATCCCTTTCCTTCTCTCTCACTCTTTCTCTTGGTTTCCCTTTTTTTCTCAGAGTCCTATGCAGCTCTTACTTCCCAGCGCACTGTGCACTACATGGAGTGGAGTGTATCTTCTCGATTACTGACACACAGTCGATTGGTGTCGTTGTCGTCGTTCTTCCAGCGAACCAAGGTGTCGCAAATAACGTTCGACTGCCAGCGCTCGATGCGGGCACGATGAGTTGACGAAGCGGTAGAAAAAATGGCGCGCAAAATGGCTCATCGCTTTAACAACATTACTTTGGCGATGGGTTCTCGGGGAACAATTCTATTCGTCTATCTATTATCGGGTGATTTCGGGGTGGGTTTTTTACTTGTTTTACTGACACTAACATGGAACAATTCTGGTTTGGTTTTCAATATCTTCGGGAGTATCTTAAGGAGCAAGACGTTCAACGGCAAAATGCAGTAAATCTTGAAGCTAATAATGAAGCTGTTAATATCAAATATTCTTCCTTAAAATTGAGTAAATCTTCAGCCAAAACGCTTCTACAGTTAGAACTCACCGTTGATAAGGTTCTTTTGATTGGGAGCAAGAATTCGCAAACTCCTCACGTTGTAGAAGGTGAACATATTACACAAATCCATCCCCCGGTTCTTCCCATATCAAATCCTGCACGATCTAACAAACTTACATCGCTTTCCCGGGTTCTTTTTGCTTTTAAAAGAAAACCCAATTCCCATCGCCACCGTGGACGTGTGTGTGTGTGTGGACGTGCGACGCAATCCCAAACTCGGACCAACGCTCACAGTTAGTTCTTTGAAAACTCATTTCATCGATAAAATCTTCCACGACACTGCAGTGCCAGGATTGCCGGACTGCCGGACTGCCCGAGTCCGGACAAATAGACATCATCAAATTTTATTGCTTTTGTTTCACTGACCGGACCAGGAGACCGGAGAGCAGTAAGAAAGTGAACCACTTTTCTTACATTCGTATCCTCGAGTGTGTTCTTTTTTGCTCTACTCTCTGATGGGCCACTAAATCCTGCCTGGCTCGGCTGGTGTCCACACGGCTCTAAGCCCTGGGAAGTGCTTAGCGCTTAGACACTCGGGCACTGACGCTTGACGATAATTGTTGATGCTTATCGGAAGCAAATTTTGACTAGTGTTGACTAGCAGTAGGCAAGAACAAAACACAAAATGGATAGAAAATAAAATACGACAACACACAGAAGACAACCCATGCGGGCGGACACAACACAACGGCGCCAACTGGGTGAGGAAAATCCTAGCCACTTTGACTTTCATGGGAAAACTTTCACTCCTCCGCCTCCGCGTTGTCGATCATTTCCCGCGATACGCGTCACCCAGGGGTGGCTGGGAAGGATAATAATAGTAAATTAGAGCGAGATTACTGTAATGTCCACCGGGCCGGAGCTGGTTGGACGGATGAAATGTCCAGCCGCTGACTCACGAGACACGAGATTGCTTGTCCGGCTTATCGTTGCTGGCTCATCGACGCGATTTTTCACGGACGCTTCTTCACGTTTATGGTAAGCGTCCGGTACTATCGGATCGAACCTTACTGCTAATGTGCACATTTACACTGTGAAATGTGCAGCAGAACCATCAACGGCAATGGTGATCGAGCGACCGAGAGCAACCGAGAGATTCGATCGTGCTGCGCTAGCCACAAATCAAATTGCTTTATGTAATTTGATGTTCTTTGCAACGCCAGCCAATCTTCATGGGTAGGGGATTGTTTGCTTTTGTCTGTCGATTTGTTGTGGTTCTATAGCAAAGACTTAGCTTAGGTTTAATTTACCAATAAAAGCAAAAAACTCGCCAGTGATTGACACGAAGATAGTGAGAACATTTGCGTTGACGAGGGTTGAATAGTGTTGCTGATAACAAACTAACTTATTGCGGCCTGTTTTTTTGGTGCAAGAAAGTATGGTAGGTTATGTTTTACTTTGAAAATCATACGTAATACGAAGGATAAAGTAAATATAAGAGCAAATCTATAAGATAACAAGAAACGAGCAACAAACATATGCAAAAAGACAAAAACATAAATAAGTGACTTGTAAAAAGTGGTGCTAGTAAAATAGTCTATATGAAATGGAAAACATTTGTGGTAATGTAAACTATTCAAGTAAACTCTCTGGGCCCTTTGACTGTGCCAGAGAGACGGGCATGCTTGTCTTCTATTCAATTTGGCGTTAGAGAGCGCCATCCAAGACTCGGAGGTGGAAACTTCGGGGACCATCTTCTATAAGTCACTCCAGATCTTGGAATACGCTGATGACATAGACATCATTGGTTTGAGGCTCTCCTATGAAGCAGAAGCTTACCAAAGGATTGAGCAGGCGGCACTGAACCTCGGGTTGGAGATCAACGAGGCAAAAATCATAATGATGGTGGCACCACCAGCGACCCTGTTAACAAACATTGATTTACGCATGGGTAATGTACAGATAGGTGATCGAACCTTCGAAGTCATCCAAGACTTCACTTATATGGGGTCAAAAGTCAGCACCGCTAACAACATACTGTTGCCAACCGGTCATAATACAGCCTGAAAAAACTTCTCCACACAAAAAGCTGTCGCGACGGACGAACTGTTCTCACATACATATGAGACATAGATTTGGTCCAAAACTGGCTAATCCTTGTTAGCCGCATTAGACAGAAAGGAAGCATTTTTAACACTCCAATAATGATGAGCTTTACGAGCTGTTCGGTGGCTTCATTATCGTGCAGCGATTAAGGCTTCCAGGCTCCGGTGGGCTGGGCATGTTATGAGAATGGCACCGGACGACCGAACCCGTAAAGTCCTTATAGGTAGCCCACATAGACAGAGGTGGCGTGGTAGGCCCAAACTGAGATGGTGTGATGGCGTGGATGCGTCCGCCAGAACGGCCGGGATATTGGACTGGCAGACGATGACGCTAGACCGTGAGCGGTATTGAAGATTGCAGACCAAGACCATGAAGCTGTTGTAGCGCCCTTTTTTTTGTTAATGGGGAGGGAACCTTCAAAAAGTACCCATCAAGAAGAACTTGTTGCGGCAAACAACGTCCTCCGAGATGGGTTATGAGGGATTCATCGTGACTCCTAGCCCATGAAGCGAACGATGGGACCCAACTAAACCACTCCTCGACCTGATCCGAACCCTGCCGAGGCGCTGATGTGCGTATTAGTTGTTGACGCTCTGCTCCTGCTTGGGCTGTTCCTGCGTCGTCCTTTCTAGTTGGCTCTGCTGCTGCTGCTGCTGCTGCTGCTGCTGCTGCTGTTGCAGGTGTGGCTTTGCTGCTGCATCTCGTGTTTTTCCCGAGCAAACCGAGGACAGTGGAACATCACGTGTTCACACGCCGGGCAGTTTGGTGAGCTGTCCAGGATGCCTTTGTCAACGAAGTAGAAATCCATGTCCTGTAAGGAGTTGGGTAAGATTAAAATCAATCTCTCCGTGCCTACGACTAACCCAAGACATGGTGTCCGGGATCAGCCTCCTCGTCTTCAATCCAGGCGATCTCTGCTGTTCTGCTCCAGTTGTCCACTGTTGTTGCCAGCGCCTCATGGTCTCCTCGCGTTGCCGGCTCCGTATGTCTGGTGCTGGACCTCCTTTCCCTGCCTTTTCGTCGTGGCAGCGGATATCCTCCTCTATGAAAAGGACTAGCACGATGGTGAGCGGTTGTAGCGCCTGATCAGTAAGTAAGTAAGTAAGTAAACCATTCAAGTAAAAGTTTATGTTGAAAATCAAACACATAAAACTACTACATAATAGACGAAACAAGCTTTAATAAATATCAAAATAACAAGATGCATTGAATCACTATAAGATATTAAATATCTTATAAAAAAAAAATATAAATATAAACATAAAGAATAAAGAAAGCTTAATAGAATTTAAGATATTCCAGTGTTCAAATTTCCATTACAAATCGTTGCAACAAGTCAACTAAAAGAGAAAAACAAATTTTAACTATTCACTGTAAAGGTCATCAGTCCATGATGTCGGTTGATCCTGTTTGAAGGAAAAGTTTTAAATTTACGTTGTGCCCACAAGGAGACAAGCCACGTTTCTCTATTGTCAGATGGGAAACTCGATCAGTGACATTCATCTTTCAATGGATTTAGTGGCTCATCTGACCTTCACAAAATCCCCAACAATGCGCGAACATGTTTTGTGGTTGTTTGGTAAAAAAATTACCACAAACACACCTATTTAGTAGGAACATTGTGCCGGGCATCCGAAAATAGGGAAATGTGTTGGAAAACGTTCCGAGCCAGCGGCCGGGAGCTCGGGAACATGCGAAAAGCGCGTGCAAGGTAAATCAGTTGTATCATAATGAGGATAATAACAACGATGATAACAATAATGATAATAATAACGATAAATTTCTCAACCCCGGACCCGGACCCCGAAGCTTCCGTCTGGTGCGGGTAATGTCGGTTGATGATGCGTTTTTGTGTGTTGCTTTCTTTGCTTCGTGTTGTTCGGCCCATTTTTTGTTGTTGTTGTTTCCAACTCCGAGCTGACCACACCGAGTGCGGTGGGTACGGAAATGCCGGACCAGCCTGGACGAAGGATTGGGTGCCATCGGCAAAGGATTTTATTGCGCTCGTTTGTGCACGCTGGCTGAAATGTGGCTGACGTGCACAATTGTAATTTTATGATATAATAAATGTGCAACATCAACAGTATGTGCCTTCCGACAACGCACTCTCTCTCTGTGTGGTTGCTGGTGCTGAAGTGATGATGTATTGTGGAGCATCGAGAGTACGCCCCGTGCAACAGGTTGGTGTGCAAGAAAGGAAATGGGGCTTTCCCGGCTTCAAAACCCAGTGTGTGCAATTGAATTTAATGTACAAAAATGTGTACCGTCTGTTGCGAAAGTAAAGTGAAAGGGGGGGTGGGGGAATGAGATTTTCTTTTTTATTAACTCACTATGGTTAATTTTCATGGAGATACACTGTTTTCGCCCAAAAAATGGTTGGGATGAGCTCCATTCGGGGTTTTCATTTGATTTTGGATTAAATTAAGCTTCACCTCAAACTGACTCTGAGTGAGCCGCTGTCCGGGGTTGGGGTGCGGTTGCCAACGGGGTGTATGTGGGGGTGGTGGCGCAACCACTAAACCTCTCCCTCTCTCGCGCCGACCGAAAATGGACAATATTTTCAATTGTTTTAATTAATGAAACCACCGAATTATTATTAATTTCGTTTGATGCTTTCACTCCCGGCTGCTCTAATTTTCTTAATTAACAGCCAGATTATACACTGGACCCAAGCTGGTGCGCCACGGCTGAATGCAGTTGCCGATACGATCGATACGATACAATCGATCCCTGGGGGAGCCTGGGTAAAAAGTGGTGGACCGCGAGTGAGGCGCGGATTGGCAGGTTTTTTTTGTTCTTGTTTGTTTCCCAAATGCATTTTCCCTCCCTGCAGTACGCAGTAGGATTTGGACGGCAGATTATTACTGGGCAGCCAGCGGAAATCCCATCGGACGTTGCGTTTTATTTTCATTTCATTGTACGTTGATGCTTAGATGAACCAGCACTATCAGCCGGTAGTATTATTGTTCCATCAGCAAGCCAGCATTAGTGACGAAAAATCAAAACAGCAGAGGATTATCTTCACCCTGAAATGGGCTTAGCGCTGTGAATGGGGTTTAGCCTTTCCATACACACACACACACGCTGGTACTGTTTATCGATGCGGATGTTTAGTGATTAGTGGGAGAGTACATTTGATTTGCGACGGGATTAAGCGTTTGACTCAATGATTCTGGCTGATGATGGCGGGTGTATTGTAGGCTAATTAATATTTGAAATAGATACTTTTTTTGAATAAAATGTTTGATCCATATCAGTACATTTGTATATCATTTTGACCATCCTGGATACACTCAATTGCCTGTCTGTTTTCGAAGATTTTATATGGCTAAGCCTCCCTCAAAATAATCTTGTTCTAGAACAGTTTGTTAGTCAATGTTTTCTTGATTATTCTCCAATTATTCTCCACCTCACTCAAGGTCTATCACGTCACTTTGATTATCCTGTAGTATAAGTATCCTCCGCAGTAGGATTTGGACGGCAGATTATTACTGGGCAGCCAGCGGAAATCCCATCGGACGTTGCGTTTTATTTTCATTTCATTGTACGTTGATGCTTAGATGAACCAGCACTATCAGCCGGTAGTATTATTGTTCCATCAGCAAGCCAGCATTAGTGACGAAAAATCAAAACAGCAGAGGATTATCTTCACCCTGAAATGGGCTTAGCGCTGTGAATGGGGTTTAGCCTTTCCATACACACACACACACGCTGGTACTGTTTATCGATGCGGATGTTTAGTGATTAGTGGGAGAGTACATTTGATTTGCGACGGGATTAAGCGTTTGACTCAATGATTCTGGCTGATGATGGCGGGTGTATTGTAGGCTAATTAATATTTGAAATAGATACTTTTTTTGAATAAAATGTTTGATCCTTATCAGTAAATTTGTATAT
Source organism: Anopheles maculatus (assembly GCA_002091835.1). Classification (NCBI taxonomy): domain Eukaryota; kingdom Metazoa; phylum Arthropoda; class Insecta; order Diptera; family Culicidae; genus Anopheles; species Anopheles maculatus. Next base: position 20,491 of record KZ062786.1, read on the forward strand.
CATTTTGACCAACCTGGATCTCTCAATTGCCTGCTTATTTGGAAGGATTTTATATGGCTGAGCTTCCATAAAAATAATCTTGTTCAAGAACAGTTTGTTAGTCAATGTTTTCTTGATTATTCTCCAATTATTCTCCACCTCTCTCAAGGTCTATCACGTCTCTGTAGATAATCTGAAAAAAAAAATAAGGCAGACTCTAGTGGCATCAACAGCTCACCGAAGTCTTTAAATATAAATATCTGTCTCCACAATATTGAAGTCATCCTTGACAGAACTTAACCTTATAATAGTCTGCTTTTGCGCGAGGCCTATAGGATTGGATTGAGTTCAGGGAAATCGTGCCTACTACGGGCTCCACAAACTTCTGAGATCCAGAAGACTCCAACAACGCACGAAATGCGCCGTACGTATGTCACAAACTGATACGGCCGATAGTCCTCTACGGGCACGAGTCCTGGACTACGCTGGCGGAGGACGCCAATGCACTCGCCATTTTCGAGCGGCGGGTGCTACGGACTATCTTTGACGGTGTGTGCGATCAGGGCGTTGTTGTTTACTAACTGTTGGAAACATTTGGCCGTATCGTGGAATACCTCGTTAGAAGAACAAAAAGAAGGAGAAGACGAAGAACTATTGGAGATTACTAAAGATCTGTTTTGGTAGTCGTATATGCTGATCTTCTTAAAATTTGGAGCCGGAATATCTCTTTGTCATATACCGATGAAAGCTTCAAAAGTTTGGAAGCTCTAGTCGTCAATTGCTCTGACTCTTGGTTCCTTGGAAGTCATACTGTCATCTTTGAGCTTAGAAGAGAAAGATAAAGAGAGCGTAATACTAAGTCCAATGCCTTGACCAAGAGAAAGTTCTAGCGCCGATTCTCGATGATCCAGTATATAGGATACTTATACTACAGGATAATCAAAGTGACGTCATAGTCTTTCCCATTTTGTCGTCGTTTCTCGAAGAAGATATCATAGTCCAGTGGCTTATCTTCGGTCTCTTGTAGAATTACTTTCCACTGTGACTAAGGGAATTAAGTGTAGTTCAATCGTTCAATACTATCGGAGTATTGATATGCCTGGAATACACTGATCACCCCTGGATACTTGAACATAATGAATCGTTCCACCCTTTTGTCTACCGTTTTGTAATGCGGATTGCCTACCATTTACTTTTCTTATTCACCATCACACAAACAGCTTAATCGAATTCCATTAAATTTCGTATAACATAAAAAGATTGGATAAACGACCGAATAAACTAGTCCCTGGAACGTCAGCAAGCGGTTTCGACGAAACAAGACGTAATTGCAACACGACCACACGAACGAAAAGCGAGTTGACGGTAGTTTATCTAAACACAGGCACACAAATCAATGCGTACTGCACCGAACGCCCCGCCGGTCCGGTAAGTATACAATCAGACTCTAATCTCCAATTTCCCCCAGTTCGTTCGCTCTGTTTTTTTTTTTTTGACACAAACCTAGTGGAGATGATGAAAGCCTTGCCTCGACAGGTCCCGCCCGCCACGGCCCGGCAAGACGAGACCAATAAACGAGCGGCGAAATGCACCTTCATTAGTGAGAAATAGTTCTCCGCTGAATAGGGAGCTGATGGTGATGATAATGATGCTTGGTCCCTTGGTTCTCCCTTTGGATTGGGCGAGTGAGTGACACGGGCATCACACGGGACACGGGGGTATGGAGATGTCGACGGTGTGTCCAGTCGATTCAAAGCTGAAGACCACATGGCAAAACCGCACGGGATGACATTACCTGCCGGACTGTGTGTCTATCTAGCAAGCGAGCGATCTCTCTCTCTCTCACACACACTCGTCCAGATCCTTGATTGTCTCATCAATGAGCAGTTGTCCAGTTTGTTTCCGTTATCCCGGAAGAGTTGCGATTGGGGGAGGGCGGGTGGAGCCCTACTTTAAAGTTCCGTCGGCCATCATCCAGGAACTTGGACGACACATCATCACGCGTTCCAGGTTTTGGTTTCGACGGGCCATTCGGACTTGGATGCTGGAGGACCTGCATCCCGCCCAAAACGAGAGGTGTGCGAAAGCCGAAAAGAGTGCTTATTGCCTTGGAGGCATTCGGTTCTTCTTCCCGGGACACAATGGGATAGCCTCCCCAACGAGTGAAACTCATCCAGTGTGTGTGTGTGTGCCTCTGCAGCTGTGAGTGATAATGAGGAGGCGATTATTCTGCAACAACGACATCGTACCCGGTGGGCACTGTGTGTGTGTGTGTGTGGTTCCTCAGTGATGCAAGGGCGTCCCAAAAAGCGCCTCCAGACCGGTGCTCGTTGCATCAGCGTGTCGAAGAAATGGTGGAACTGGACGCACCGACATCCAACATCCACAGGATGAATGCACACGGAGGTGTCCGAGAACCGTGCCTCGATACTCGAAACGGTCGTTTAATTGTACGACGACGATGCCGACGATGGCAACGACCGGGGTGGGGTTCGCTTTTGTCAGCCCAAGCACAACGTCGACAGCCACCGTCGTCGACAAGACGGATTGGATTCGGTTTGGTCCGTTTTCCCGGATGTGGACAATTAACGGGAAATGCTTTCCCACTGTATCTTTCCACTGTTGCTATTCGATGTGTGTGTGTGTGTGTGTGCGTTCTGATGATCATCGTCCTAGATTCCTGCCTTTCTTCTGCCGTCACTCACACACACTCTCGCACCGTAGCACGAATTTGTTTCATATCGGCATGCTCAATTAGATCAAATTCTAAATTTACATAATGAAAACTGATAATGAAACTCACCTCCTCCCCTTGCACTGTCACTGGTCGGAACACATACTCGCACACACACGCTCACACACACTCACACGCTCGCACACATATCTCGGCCGTCGGTGAAATGGAATAAAATATTTTCAATGGAGAAATTTAATTAACAAACGCTATGTGAAACTCAATCGAGTTGAAACCGAGCTTTGTAATGAATTTTATTAGATGAAAAGCACGTGTAGCATGGGGCCCCGGTGGTAGTGATGGTGGTGTGAGTGAGTGTGAGTTGGTAAAGCGTGTCCTTACAGTTGGGGCGAGGTGTAGAGCGAGAGCCAGCGCTGCTACACCGAGCCAGTGCCAGCTCGAGACAGGTAATCGCACCTTTTCTCTCTCTCTCACACACACACACACACACAACCACACACGCATACGGTACACACAGATTTCTAAACAAACTGCTGGAAATTTTAATTAATTAGTTTTACCAGATACCGAACCAGTCGCTCACTGCTGGTTCTGCTGCCTTTTGTACAACGCTCGCTAGCGTAAGCGTTCTCGGTGGTGTTGTTGAAGTAACGAGGTGTGCGCAAAAAGGAGCTGACTACACACACACACGCAGAGAACCGACACCGAATGACACGCTCACGATGGATGAAGGTGTGTGGGGAGATGGATTTTTCCTTGCAGCTCCCGGCTTCTGAAGCTTTGGATGTGTGTGTTTTTTTCCAGAACACCCTCTTCACCGCGTCAGGATCGAGAAGAAGAGTAAGTTTTCCCTTTTTTTTTTGAAGCACTGATGTGGCGCTGCGTTGCGATGCAAAGGATCGGGGAAACGAGTGGAACAATGTGATGCGCTTTTTTCCTGTGAAATCAATCGGTTTAGTGTCAAACGTGGGTTTCGCTTACCGAGTAGCATAGTAAAACTGATTTTTCAATTTATACATGGGAAGGCAGTGAAGGAGAAAATGGGGAGGAAGAGGGCATTGTACTAGGGCTACAGTGTTACTAAGAATTGGTAATAATGTAATAAATATTAGAATTCTAGCGAAAGTATGCAATAGAAATGATCGATTCACCGAACAGCGCCTAAAGTTATGCAGTGTGCACAACGCCCTTCGAGCAGACTCCCTTTTGCTCTGCTCGATGTATCTCGATGTTATAATTAATATAAAATTAAACCAAAAACGACACAAAAAAACTGGAAAATTCTCACCTAACACGCACGAAATGCTTAATTATCATTTTACACCACGCTTAAAGTACACCGAACGCACCCGCATTATTCCTTCAACGGCTGGTGAAAAGCTAAATTACGGCTGGCGTATGAATGATGGGTATCAATATTTTAACATAACGATGATTAGCATGGCACTGACAGGGCCGGACGGCAGGCTAACAACAGTTTTCATTGCCGCCACAGCCACACAGGCCACACCAAAAGACGCACGGACGGGTGCATGGCGTTCCGTCTGCAGTGGAAATTAATTATGTACGTTACAATTATCAGCCGAGCATTCGATCAATTTCCCCATTGGTGCGCCCAGGGAGAGAGTGAAGGGAGGGAGAGCAGGAGGACGAGAAGAAAAAGAGGTGTGTAAAATACAAAGATATCCGAAGCCACCGAAGCCGTCAGGCCGGGTGGGGTTTGGGCCTTGATAGAATTAATTAATTAAACCCACTCGCCCCGTTCCACCCATGTCGTACGTACGTCACTGTGGATCGGGATGCGGAGAGGGGGAGGGAAAACAAGGCACGGAAAAGAAGCACGTGCAGTTGGAAATGCAGAAAAGTGGAGTGGCGTTATGAAGCGAGTTTTGATCTAAATGTAAAACCACAGCGCGGGAGAATAATGCGGGCGAACGTGTAATGAGCGTTCGGAAAAGCTTAGATTTGCTTGTGATTTCATGCTGGAGAGTTGTGGGAAATTGGTAACAGAGAAAAAATACACTGCTCGTTTCTGTAAACACAACTCATGATTACTAAAGATGCAAATAGATGCGAATAATAATTATTAGGCGCATTAAAATCAATTTAAAAATATAATTTTCTAGCTCCATTTAAATCTATAAACAATTGCCTTTTTTTCTATAAAGCCTTTTTCATCTGAAGCGAACAATTTCCATCACATACCAGCAAACAGTGGGAGAAAAAACACACACACGTTCGAGTAAAAAACGCAATTTAAACACTGACCGGACAACTTATCCTTCGCTCACCTGGACGAAGCTGACGTGCGCTTCAGTTTTACTTCTACCATCCAAACAGTCCATTTTGCTTGTTGCAACAATCCACCGAGTTAGCGCAACACACACACACACGCGCACACGACCAGCCATGATGGGAAATAAGGAAGCTTTTCTGAACCGTTGTTGCGAGCCGTCAAAAGCAGATCCGTTACCGTGCACGGCGTTTTGCAGCAATTCCGGCGCTCGGTTTGATGTTTATTGAATTGTAATTAATGCGATCCATTTGGTTGGAAAATTAGTGGAAGTTTTGTTGTTGATATTAATCATACTTTTCACAACATGTTTGGGGAGATGATTGTTTTTTTGTTTAAACCACCCTCCGGGAGCGTTTTTTTTGTTGCTTGTTTGGTACCATCCGCACGCTCACCAGGCCGGCCATTATTGGGCTGTGGCGATTTGGTGGTTGTTTATTTGTGAGCGCAATTAATTAAACCCACTCGCCCCGTTCCACCCATGTCGTACGTACGTCACTGTGGATCGGGATGCGGAGAGGGGGAGGGAAAACAAGGCACGGAAAAGAAGCACGTGCAGTTGGAAATGCAGAAAAGTGGAGTGGCGTTATGAAGCGAGTTTTGATCTAAATGTAAAACCACAGCGCGGGAGAATAATGCGGGCGAACGTGTAATGAGCGTTCTGGAAAGCTTAGATTTGCTTGTGATTTCATACTGGAGAGTTGTGGGAAATTGGGAACAGAGAAAAAATACACTGCTCGTTTCTGTAAACACAACTCATGATTACTAAAGAAAGATGCAAAGAAATGCGACGAATAATTATTTAGCGCATTAAAAGCAACTTAAAAATATAATTTTCTAGCTCCATTTAAATCTATAAACAATTGCCTTTTTTTCTATAAAGCCTATTCATCTAAAGCGAACGATTTCCATCACATACCAGCAAACAGTGGGAGAAAAAACACACACACGTACGAGTAAAAAACGCAATTTAAACACTGGCCGGACAACTTATCCTTCGCTCACCTGGACGAAGCTGACGTGCGCTTCAGTTTTACTTTTACCATCCAAACAGTCCATTTTGCTTGTTGCAACAATCCACCGAGTTAGCGCAACACACACACACACGCGCACACGACCAGCCATGATGGGAAATAAGGAAGCTTTTCTGAACCGTTGTTGCGAGCCGTCAAAAGCAGATCCGTTACCGTGCACGGCGTTTTGCAGCAATTCCGGCGCTCGGTTTGATGTTTATTGAATTGTAATTAATGCGATCCATTTGGTTGGAAAATTAGTGGAAGTTTTGTTGTTGATATTAATCATACTTTTCACAACATGTTTGGGGGGATGATTGTTTTTTTGTTTAAACCACCCTCCGGGAGCGTTTTTTTTTGTTGCTTGTTTGGTACCATCCGCACGCTCACCAGGCCGGCCATTATTGGGCTGTGGCGATTTGGTGGTTGTTTATTTGTGAGCGCAGAAAAACGGATAAAAACACACCCACACCCACACACACAAAAATCCGATCATTTAATCCTGTTTGAATTTTGCGCCTTAAAACACAGCAAGCAAACAGTTTGTTGGGAGCGCGTTGTTTTGCTTTTGCTGATTGGTATTATATGAATTATGGTTCGTTGCAATGATGTTCGACGAGCCTGGGACGCCTAACCGCAGGCTTCGGAGCTGGTTTTTCTTCCTTTTTTGTGTGCGTGTGTGTGTACTAACGCATGAGGCACGCGCTTTTGTTAGGCCCCAAAAACGTTCGTTTTGCTTTCTTTTCTCGGCGGGCTCGAGGTTTGCATTTGAAAAGAACGATTTTTGACAGCTTGCGAAGGACGTTTCAGGTTGGAAATTGTTTGGTCCGCTTTATAAAAAGTTTGATTATAGCTTGGCGTGATTGTTTTTTTTTCCTCCCAACCCTCTGACGGGTATCCTTACGGGTGAAAGTGATGGGATTCGATTTGGAAAATGATTTACCGCCGACCGGGGGCTCTGGTGTCTGGTGGTGATGTTTATTTATTCAAACTCGAGGTTGGGCGTGTGTTTTTGTTTGTCGTTGTTTGCTCTCACCCGAGATCAAGCGAATTAAATTTCCACCGATGGGTTTTCCCAAGAATTATCTCCTGTCCAGTGGGGTTTTTGGGTAGCTTCACAAAGCACCATCACTGTGTGTCTACGGGGTCACAACACTAGAAAAACGCATTTTGTGCAAGTTGTTGGTCGCTGGTTGGAACAATGCCAAACCTGGGGCTGAGCCGGGGAGTTTTATTCAATCGAAGAAAGGTCTCGCTTTCAAATCGTGACAGTTTTGTGTGTCTGCCAAGTCGGCGTGTTAAGGGAATTGTGTGTTGAACTGTAGACAGGTTTTTTTTCACTGCCAATTATGCATAATTACCCATGAAGGGTGATTTGTTTTTGGATTGCGTTTTAATGGCATGCTTAAAAACAACTTTACTTTACCGCAAACGCTGTAAGAAATAGTAAATATAGCGACAAATAAATTGAAATGCAAACGAAAATTTTTCTAAATCAAGTTCAAAATCAAAGGAGATAACAAAGATGCAAATAAAGAATGAAAAATAAAAATGAACTTCTCTTGTTCTCCATCATTATTGAAATGTAAAAAAAACAAAACAAAAATAAATCATAAATCTGTGAAGTATGAAGAAATATCGCAAAGAAACAAAAAAAGTAAAGGCAAAAAATAAAAAAGACCCAATTTTAGAAAAAATATAGTATAAAAATTGATTGAAGAGATCAATGTTCAGAATTTGGAAGAAAAACGAAGCATGAAAGCAGTACGCATCAGAGATTATATCAAAACAAAACAAAAACCTCATAGAGAGTAATAAATAGAAAAGAAAAAATTACTAATTGAACAAAACATAAAAGAACAGAATAAACACAGTAATGAAACATACATAACAATAAAGGAAAAAGTCGATTTTAAAAGCAATATGATTGAAATATAGATATAAAGACAATTACAATCCTAAAAAGTAATAACTAGTATGAAATGAATAAGAAGAATAACAACAATTGCAAGAATATAATAGGAAATTACAGAAAATGATGATTATAATAATAAGAGTATGGAAATTGAACATGAAATGAAGAATAAACAGTTATTTGAAAGAAAATCAATAAAGAACGTGAGAAAAATTGATTAGTAATTCAAATATTAGGAAATATAAATGAAATTATAAATTAAAAAGAAAAAGATCTTGTTCAACAAACAAAAATTTAAGAATAGACAGTTAAAAAAGTTAATAAAGTATACAAAAATGATAACAGAAGAAACAAATAAGTGTAAGTAGCCTTTAAGACAGTCAAAATCGGGTCACAAGCTAAGGAATGTTTATCCTTTCCGAACGACACTTGTACGTGCCTTGTTATTGCACATTTTCATCACATCCTCCTTTTCTTCACCCACCCTTTTTTCCACCCACCAAACACCCCCACAATGGTCTGTCACATTTTCTCAAATTTACCTTCGCTTCAAATCGCCAAAAAACCGACTTCAAACGATTCTTTCCACACCGTTAGCTCCGACATTAGCCCCGGTGGTGTCTGGTCCGGCTCAGGTGTGGCCGATGTGGAGATCGGCGGTGGTGGTGGTGGTCATTTTCGTGTGCGCCAATTAACTCACCATGTCCCGGTGCTTCCCCAACCGCCCCCTTCTCCTCCTCGTTTTGCTATAACAATGCCCAACTAATGAAGTTATGTCTTATTTATGTTTCACATTGTATTTAATTAGTAGCTCTTTCGTTTAATGACCGAGTGTGCCCACCTCACACCCGGTTCTCCAAAAGCAGTGCTCCGGCGCGCAAGATCCCCCTCTCTTCTCGCTCCCTTGTCCCTTGGTACGTCTCTGTCTCCCTCTTCTTTCATCCCCCTAACAGGACAAGAGCTGTTGTCGCGGGCGAAACTTTAGCACCATTAAACGAAATGTATCCATCGCAGTGGAAAAACACATACATGACGACACCGTGTGTGAGTGTGTGCTTTGAGCGTTCTTTTGCCTGCTCAAGAAGCAGCAAAGGTGTGGCAGGCGTCGGGGAGTATGCGTTAAACGATTCCTTTGATGCTGCCAGCTCAAACTCCGGTGTGATCGCGGGGTTTAGACGAACGGTTGGAAGCATTTCCGCTGGAGCATGGCTTGTACCATCCGGGTGTGCCGGGGGCCGTATCGAACCACCCATCCATCCAGCCGTGTCGGTGTGTGAAGAGACTTGGAAGGAAAAGTTCCACACGTGATCAGGTGACAGAAGAGCAAGGCGAAAAACAAAATGATGCCAACAAAGGCGAAACACAGCCATAAACGAAGCTCCCTGTAATGAAGGACCCTGTTCTGATGCCCTGTGAATGTCCTTCCTTCCTTCGAAGGATTAACAGGTCACTTATCAATTCATCAGTAAATACAATTAAATGTGTTAATTATTGTTTGAATATAATTAAGCAGGATTTGGTGCCTTGTTTTTCCGGACAGGACTCCTTCCTCGAGCCCGGTGTTTGGGTGTGATCCATTTTTATCCTAACTGACCTGCAACTCCCTCACAAACCGGGATGCAAAGATGAAAGCCGGAACCGTAGCACCGTGGTAGTGTGAGGACCAATTTACCATCCAAGTAAGCGCGCCTCGGTACTGAGAGGGTTTTTGGGGCTTAGCTTACGTTACCCAGGGTAACTCGGTGTAGATGGGGTTCAGGAATTAAAATTAATTATCCCCACTTTGACGTCGCTTTGAAGCACAATGGTGCCGGAAGGCAAACGATTAGCACGGCACGGCAACATGTAGAGTAACGGTGACGTATTTTTATCTTCCAGCTCTTCAACGTTTTTCCTGCCTTGTTGGATGTCCATTTTTTGCTGCTGCTGCTGCTGCTGCTGTTGTTTTGCTCTGCGGGCGAGGGAAAACATCGACGTGTCTCGAAACCATACACGGACAACAAAAACAAACGGGTCCCCGAAAGCTGATCCCTGAACGCCCCAAAACAAGCCCCACCATTTTGCGAGAAGAAAGTAAGATTAAGGAGCTTAGCACGTGTAAATTAATTTGCAGCAATTAATAGGATGTCTGGGATAGAGAGTTACGTGGAGGAGAGGAGGCGGGATGGGGCGGAAGAGAAAGGGGATATAAATGATGGTTGAGCTGAAAAATAGCACCATCAACGACACACGGGGCGATGGTTTCGGCCATGTTTTTTGCGTAAAGAAAATTCGTCAATTTACGTTACGCTTAATATGGACTAATGGCGCCATTTTGTGCTTCTACCCCGTGGCATTATGCCGGATCAATTATGTGTCCCCTATGTTTTCTACCGTTAAAAACGTTGAGAAAAATAGTTTTAAAGGTCACAACACATTCATATGGAGAACTATGAGCTAGTCCTTTGCTTAATTTGACAGCTGACAGCTGTAGTTTGTGTTGCAGTACACGCTGCATGGTACAAAATTCTCTTCCGGATCCCAAAAATTTTCGCGACAAAATGCACACGAACCGGGCCACGTACAACGTCACCCAGCGTCCGTGAAAACGTGAAGAAAGCAGAACACAGCAGCAACACCCGGGAAAACTCGGAGCGGCCGCCACAGGCCTCAAAAGGAAGACACATCATCCCATAATCGTGCCTCGTTAACGACGGATTAGGAGACGACGTGTTCGGAATCGGGAAACATTTATTTTTCCTGCCATCCTACCCGCCATTTTCCACCCTTTTCCACCGAATTCTCGGCGTGGCTTTTTTCTCTCTTCTGCTGTCGTCTTTTTGCTGCCTCCGGGAAGCAGTTTGTTTGAGCGTCTTGAACGCGCAGCTCCATCATTTCCTTTCGGTCTCCGTCGCCTTTAACAGGATAAGCGAATCAAGAGTGATAGACCGACCACACGACCCGACCGACAACGCTGCAAGAAAACCACTGCACAGGGCGAAGAAAATACAACGACCACAAGACGGTACACCCGGTGGAAAACCCGGCCTCGTTTGCAACGTTCGGAACTCGTACAGGAGCTTGCCTGTAAGTAGTCGTACCGACCAGGAACTCCCGGAACACGCGAGGACACACAAAAATCAACTGCCGTGCATGCAAAACTCAATAAACCTTCAAACTAATACATTATTTCGGTGTCTTTGAAATTTATTTAACGTTAAACTTTTCCCCGATGGTAATAGGGTGTTGTGTAGAAAGGAACAGGGAGAGGTATTTTTCAATTCGATGCGCATTTTGTCACCTTCCGAGGGCTTTTCCAAAGCAAAAAAAGAAAACCCTCCCACAGCCCAAAGGTAGAGATTTGATGATGACATTGATTTACCCAATTTATTACTGAACATTTTCGCTTCACTCCACCAACCCGACACGACTTCCGGGGTGTGCGGTGGTCTAGGTGGGCGGTGTGGGGTGTTTTTTCTCACTCCCCACTGAATCGTTAGTTCTGGTTCGATAAAATGGTACATCCTCCCGCTACCGAGAGAGAGAGAGAGAGAGATGTTTGATTTTTGCGGTTATTTTCCTGAGCGTTTTTTTTTTGTTCGACGTACTAGCCACACCATGGGGATGGGTTTTTCCGCCTCACGCTCATTTGAATGCACATAATCAATCGTATTTGTACTTTTCCGTTGATTACGGGTGCGGTGAGGGATGATGGTGGTCGTCGGTGTTGGTTTAGCGTACCAAATCAGCACCCAAATTAGTTGTCAACTTGGCTGTGTTCGCTGGCGACGACCGCAAAAAGCACGGTGCACTTTACACACTCACACTGTCGGTGGCGTGCCTTCTTGGGGAAAGATTTTTCACTGAGGTTTTTTGGCGATGATGTGGAGGAGGGAGCGACCATACATGACCAAATATAAAATTATGAACCGAGAGCAACGTTGTAGTTAGTTAGTTAGAGCAATGGTTGGCTGGTTGGAATGTGGGCAACATCAGGGAGTGCGCTAATCAGTGTGTGCTTGATAAGGGATAAGGGAAGTACGATGTCAATCAGGCGTGCTATTCTTTCGGTCGGATTTTATCTCTATCCCTCTCTACGCGGAGTGATGTTAAAAAAGGAGCGTTTATTGAAATGGTAAAGACATCCCTTTGGAGGACTTTGTGAAGTTGAAGTTTTTGTTAAATAGAGTCGATTACTATGTCTCTTAGGTGTCGTTCTTTCTTATACATTGTCTCTTATATTTTGTCTGTTGGCTTGTTAAGTTGAAGCAGTTAGCAGCCAAAACAGTGAAGGATCCTGAAGATTTGTTCGTGTTATCACAATCATAAAGCAGTCGAAGAGAAAGGACTTCTTGATGAATCTTTGTAACTACTTCTCGCTTCTGGAGAATCGCGAGAATATCCATATTACATTTCCTTCCAACCTTGTGAAGTTGATGAGGAATTTTGAGATTCAAAGTTGATTGTGATCACCATAATGCTTCCTGATCTTATTGGACATTGTTGCATGAAATTCCATGTTGGAGCAGCGAACAACATGAAAAGTAGCTTCTCGTGCGAATCGTGAAATTTAATTATGTAAGGTTCTTGGATAGGGATATCGTATATTCTAATAAGAAGGTAATTCTATACCTGGAAATGGTTGGTTCTATACCTCTTATACTATAGGATCCCATAAAGACTTCATTTGTTAAACAGCACCAATGCCCATAGTGATTTCTGTGAACTGGGAAATATAACGTACAAAGTGTCTGGCGGGAGTTGTCGCTTTCGTCAGGAAGTAGTAAATGAAGAAGGATGTGTTTATTTGAATTTGCATATGGTGTCAAGAGGTGACCTCTGGGAGACATTGATGGAAGACTGTTTGTCTAATAGAATTCTTAACCTCAATTGGTAAGTCTGTGATTCTTTACATTAATGCTCTCTTTGAGATGCTGCCCCAAATACTCTTCTATAGACTTGCACCCCTTGCTAAAGATTTGATGGAAGCAACCAAGCTGGATTTTTATTAATCCAAATAGACCACTGATAAAATCTTTACTACCAGTTGACAGTGACGATCTTGAGGTGGTACAGGAGTTCTGCTACCTCGGTACAATCGTAACTTCGGTAAACAACGTAGCTTCAGGAGAATCTTATCTTCTACGGGCTCGACAAACTCTTGCGATCCAGGTGACTCCAACAACACACAAAATATACTGTACGGGTACGAGTCCTGGACTATGCTGATGGAGTACGTCAATGCTCTTGCTATATTTGAGTGCTAAGGACTGCCTTTGGCTGTGTATGCTAGCTGGGCATGCGGAGAAAGAGATTGAACCACGACCTAGCTGAGCTGTTTGACGGTCTTAGTATGTCGGGCTCATGTCGCACCAGGAAAGTTCTCGATAGCGACCTATTTGGCACGAGACGAGATCGAGATTCCTGGAAAAGGATTGGCGATCTGATCATGTGTGCTGGACGTGCTCAATAGAGTGGACCAAGAAGAAGAAGCTTCTAAGGTTTTTTGTAAAAGACTCAATACTTTTTTCAACTAAAAGATGTCAGTGTTATTGCGGTAACTTTTGTATATTGCTTCGCCATCCACAAAATATGCTGTTTTGATAAATCTGTACTTAGAAAACAAACGTTGGAATAGAAATCCTTAGACACAGCTTTGGCGCAGTCTTAACTACATTATAAATTATCGTTGTCGGGAAATCGACATATCCCAAGCACAAACAAACGATCAAAACACAAAAGCCTGTCCTTCAATGCAGCGAAGAATATGATGCTATTATGTCCTGCACAAAAAAGCTTCCTTTTGAACGTTATTTGCTTACGTAAACCGCTGCATATGAGCTGCAAAGAAAGCGTCCAACCGTACCAACCGAAACATCAGTTGGCGACGACGAAAAACCCGTAGGTTTGTCTAACTTTGCCCAAAAACCGCAGCGACATCCTTTTGTCCACCGGGCACTGGCAGTTCGGGCCTCCATTGTTGATGCAGTTGTCCGAGTTCGAGTCCGCGTGTCGTGCCAGTTTTCTTTGATGCCGGCCGTTCCGTCTAATCGTATTTTTCCAACGAAATCACATCGGAGTTGTTCTCGGAGTGGTGCGAGATTAATTAAAACACCGGCGCACTGAAAGCGTGTTCCTTCGGTGCGATTTCACACACATTCATCTCGGAAACTTGCCTGGTGCAGTGCCGGCAAAAACACGGTGCACGCTACAACGGTGGAGGCGAATTCCTTTACGAGCATGGCCACGGTTTTGCCGGACATGATACAATCGTTTCCCTAGCAGCAACGCATCACTCATCTCACACCTTTGGTCGGTCGGCCGTGAGTCGGTGGTCTTCTTGTCCGGACCGGATAGTTGGATCAACTTCGTTATCGATCCACCAACGTCAGAAGACAGAACGCCCGGGAAGGAATCGGTGCGAATTGACGAATTTGTCACCAGGCCCGTCCATCTGTCTGCGTAGATGCCTGCCAGAAAAGACGGCATTCGGACGGATTCTGTCGCAGCACTGTCGGCCACACGGCTGCACACTCAAACCGGCGCGTCTCCGGAGCACATGCTTTCGGGCCTGAAGATTAGCCTCAAAACAGGGAAAAACGACCGAATAGTTCTTCTCGGACGAACGGAGACAGGACAGCGCTGATCGAATGCAAACATTTTTATTCGACTGACGCATTGTTCTGCAATTTCGGTGCAAGATGCGATGCGAGCGTGGAACTGTGTGCACCTCCGACTTCACGCCGACCGGAATGGTTCGCTTTTAGAGTGTCGCAATTTGTCTCAATGTCAGCGAGCGGCAAACTAATTTGCCGACAAGCACGCACGGATACGGACGACTTTGATGAAAATGGTCCTTCAGGGGCCGAAAAGACGAAAAGGCGTCCGAATCTCTCGAAGGACGCGACATCGGAATTGGACATTGGCAGCACATTAACGAATTTATCCGTCAATCAGTGGAAAAAATTCGCGACAACGACACTGCATCAAAGGCAATCGTTTTCAAGTGACATTTGGGAAAGGTTGATGAAGAAAAAAGTGGACTTGACAAGTGTCCAAGAAAGTACATAGGTACAATGAAGAGCTGGTATGGATTGTTCGTCATAAGAGTCAACTAGAAATGCTTATCCTGGCGATGGAGGATTGTTAGGAACAGTCGCTCACGTTTAGAGTGCTTCTTGCGTTAAATACAACTTAAGAATTTGAATCAAAACATAGGATAACTGGAAATTTTGTATCAAAACCCGGAGTTGCTTGGATATTTACTTTCTCCTATCAACTTCACGTTTAGAGTGCTTCTTGCGTTAAATACAACTTAAGAATTTGAATCAAAACATAGGATAACTGGAAATTTTGTATCAAAACCCGGAGTTGCTTGGATATTTACTTTCTCCTATCAACTCTTTAATAGACGAAACCCAATAACTCGTACTGCTCTTGACGAACTATCACTTCAATGATTTTAAAGCCTCATTTACCCATCTCTTTATAGAATATCTTATCTTCTGAGCCACGGAATCTATCTAGCCTAAACTGAAACATTGTGGTCAATACTGTACAGCGGATAAGTTGCACTAGACTCGTGTAGACATGTCTTGTGCATGTCTTGAGAAAGAAAATGAACCCCTCAAAGTCCTGTAGGAATGTCCTCATAGACAGATTAGGTTGAATTCAAATTTGAGATGGAATGATGGGAAGGATGAATCCACCAAATCATCAGAGTTTAGTGTCAGAGAATTCTACACGACTTGCTCAAATACTTACTTATCAGACACTGTTCTTCTTCTTCTTCTTTCTTGGCCTAACGACCTCTTAGGTCATGCCTGCCATTTCTGGCTTACTAGACTAATTGATACCGCATAGTTGGTTGATCAATCCTCATTATGGGGGAACGGCCCAGATGAGACTTGAACCCCGGTCCTGCCGTAACAGACGCTACTATCGCAATCAACTGCCGTGCATGCAAAACTCAATAAACCTTCAAACTAATACATTATTTCGGTGTCTTTGAAATTTATTTAACGTTAAACTTTTCCCCGATGGTAATAGGGTGTTGTGTAGAAAGGAACAGGGAGAGGTATTTTTCAATTCGATGCGCATTTTGTCACCTTCCGAGGGCTTTTCCAAAGCAAAAAAAGAAAACCCTCCCACAGCCCAAAGGTAGAGATTTGATGATGACATTGATTTACCCAATTTATTACTGAACATTTTCACTTCACTCCACCAACCCGACACGACTTCCGGGGTGTGCGGTGGTCTAGGTGGGCGGTGTGGGGTGTTTTTTCTCACTCCCCACTGAATCGTTAGTTCTGGTTCGATAAAATGGTACATCCTCCCGCTACCGAGAGAGAGAGAGAGAGAGATGTTTGATTTTTGCGGTTATTTTCCTGAGCGTTTTTTTTTCGACGTACTAGCCACACCATGGGGATGGGTTTTTCCGCCTCACGCTCATTTGAATGCACATAATCAATCGTATTTGTACTTTTCCGTTGATTACGGGTGCGGTGAGGGATGATGGTGGTCGTCGGTGTTGGTTTAGCGTACCAAATCAGCACCCAAATTAGTTGTCAACTTGGCTGTGTTCGCCGGCGACGACCGCTAAAAGCACGGTGGCGTGCCTTCTTGGGGAAAGATTTTTCACTGAGGTTTTTTGGTGATGATGTGGAGGAGGGAGCGACCATACATGACCAAATATAAAATTATGAACCGAGAACAACGTTGTAGTTAGTTAGTTAGCGCACTGGTTGGCTGGTTGGAATGTGGGCAACATCAGGGAGTGCGCTAATCAGTGTGTGCTTGATAAGGGATAAGGGAAGTACGATGTCAATCAGGCGTGCTATTCTTTCGGTCGGATTTTATCTCTATCCCTCTCTACGCGGAGTGATGTTAAAAAAGGAGCGTTTATTGAAATGGTAAAGACATCCCTCTGGAGGACTTTGTGAAGTTGAAGTTTTTGTTAAATAGAGTCGATTACTATGTCTCTTAGGTGTCGTTCTTTCTTATACATTGTCTCTTATATTCTGTCTGTTGGCTTGTTAAGTTGAAGCAGTTAGCAGCCAAAACAGTGAAGAATCCCGAAGATTTCTTCGTATAATCACAACGATAAAGCAATCGAAGAGAAAGGAATTCTTGGGGAAACTTTGTAGCTACTTCTCGCTTCTGGAGAATCGCGAGAATATTCACATCACATTTCTTACCAACCTTGTGAAGTTGATGAGGAATTTCGCGATTCAAAGTTGACTGTGATCACCATAATGCTTAAAGCAATCCTGATCTTATTGGACATTGTTGTATGATATCCGTTTTGGAACAGCAAACAACATGAAAGTATATTCTCGTGCGAATCGTGAAATTTAATGATGAAAGGTTCTTGGCTAGGGATATCCTATATCCTAATAAGGAGATAATGAGGTTCTATGCCTCTTATACTATAGGATCCCATAAAGACTTCATTTTTTAAACAACATCAATGCTTAGTCAATGCCCTTAGTGATTACTATGAACTGGGAAATATAAAGTACAAAGTGTCTGGCGGGAGTTGTTGCTTTCGTCAGGAAGTAATAAATGAAGAAGGATCTTTTGAATTTGCATATGGTGTCAAGAGGTGACCTCTGGGAGACATTGATGGAAGACTGTTTGTCTAATAGAATTCCTAACCTCAATTGGTAAGACAATTGGTAGTCCTTGAAAATCAGGACCTTTGTCATTACATGGTCTGAGATTCTTTACATTAATGCTCTCTTTGAGATGCTGCCCCAAATACTCTTCTATAGACTTGCAGCCCTTGCTAAAGATTTGATGGAAGCAACCAAGCTGGATTTTTATTAATCCAAATAGACCACTGATAAAATCTTTACTACCAGTTGACAGTGACGATCTTGAGGTGGTACAGGAGTTCTGCTACCTCGGTACAATCGTAACTTCGGTAAACAACGTAGCTTCAGGAGAATCTTATCTTCTACGGGCTCGACAAACTCTTGCGATCCAGGTGACTCCAACAACACACAAAATATACTGTAGGGGTACGAGTCCTGGACTATGCTGACGTCAATGCTCTTGCCATATACGAGTGCTAAGAACTGTTGTTAGCTGTGTGTGCTAGCTGGGCGTGCGGAGAAGGCGAATGAATCAAGACTTAGCTGAGCTGTTAGACGGTCTTAGTATGTTGGGCTCATATCCCACCAGGAAAGTTCTTGACAGCGACCTATACGGCACGAGGCGAGATCGAGATTCCTGCAAAAGGATTAGCGATCTGATCATGTGTGCAAGACGTGCTCAATACTGTTGACCAAGAAGAAGAAGCTTCTAAGGTTTTTTGTAAAAGACTCAATACATTTTTAAACTAAAAGATGTCAGTGATTTTGCGATAACTTTTGTATATTGCTTCGCCATCCACAAAATATGCTGTTTTGATAAATCTGTACTTAGAAAGCAAACGTTGGAATAGAAATCCTTAGACACAGCTTTGGCGCAGTCTTAACTACATTATAAATTATCGTTGTCGGGAAATCGACATATCCCAAGCACAAACAAACGATCAAAACACAAAAGCCTGTCCTTCAATGCAGCGAAGAATATGATGCTATTATGTCCTGCACAAAAAAGCTTCCTTTTGAACGTTATTTGCTTACGTAAACCGCTGCATATGAGCTGCAAAGAAAGCGTCCAACCGTACCAACCGAAACATCAGTTGGCGACGACGAAAAACCCGTAGGTTTGTCTAACTTTGCCCAAAAACCGCAGCGACATCCTTTTGTCCACCGGGCACTGGCAGTTCGGGCCTCCATTGTTGATGCAGTTGTCCGAGTTCGAGTCCGCGTGTCGTGCCAGTTTTCTTTGATGCCGGCCGTTCCGTCTAATCGTATTTTTCCAACGAAATCACATCGGAGTTGTTCTCGGAGTGGTGCGAGATTAATTAAAACACCGGCGCACTGAAAGCGTGTTCCTTCGGTGCGATTTCACACACATTCATCTCGGAAACTTGCCTGGTGCAGTGCCGGCAAAAACACGGTGCACGCTACAACGGTGGAGGCGAATTCCTTTACGAGCATGGCCACGGTTTTGCCGGACATGATACAATCGTTTCCCTAGCAGCAACGCATCACTCATCTCACACCTTTGGTCGGTCGGCCGTGAGTCGGTGGTCTTCTTGTCCGGACCGGATAGTTGGATCAACTTCGTTATCGATCCACCAACGTCAGAAGACAGAACGCCCGGGAAGGAATCGGTGCGAATTGACGAATTTGTCACCAGGCCCGTCCATCTGTCTGCGTAGATGCCTGCCAGAAAAGACGGCATTCGGACGGATTCTGTCGCAGCACTGTCGGCCACACGGCTGCACACTCAAACCGGCGCGTCTCCGGAGCACATGCTTTCGGGCCTGAAGATTAGCCTCAAAACAGGGAAAAACGACCGAATAGTTCTTCTCGGACGAACGGAGACAGGACAGCGCTGATCGAATGCAAACATTTTTATTCGACTGACGCATTGTTCTGCAATTTCGGTGCAAGATGCGATGCGAGCGTGGAACTGTGTGCACCTCCGACTTCACGCCGACCGGAATGGTTCGCTTTTAGAGTGTCGCAATTTGTCTCAATGTCAGCGAGCGGCAAACTAATTTGCCGACAAGCACGCACGGATACGGACGACTTTGATGAAAATGGTCCTTCAGGGGCCGAAAAGACGAAAAGGCGTCCGAATCTCTCGAAGGACGCGACATCGGAATTGGACATTGGCAGCACATTAACGAATTTATCCGTCAATCAGTGGAAAAAATTCGCGACAACGACACTGCATCAAAGGCAATCGTTTTCAAGTGACATTTGGGAAAGGTTGATGAAGAAAAAAGTGGACTTGACAAGTGTCCAAGAAAGTACATAGGTACAATGAAGAGCTGGTATGGATTGTTCGTCATAAGAGTCAACTAGAAATGCTTATCCTGGCGATGGAGGATTGTTAGGAACAGTCGCTCACGTTTAGAGTGCTTCTTGCGTTAAATACAACTTAAGAATTTGAATCAAAACATAGGATAACTGGAAATTTTGTATCAAAACCCGGAGTTGCTTGGATATTTACTTTCTCCTATCAACTCTTTAATAGACGAAACCCAATAACTCGTACTGCTCTTGACGAACTATCACTTCAATGATTTTAAAGCCTCATTTACCCATCTCTTTATAGAATATCTTATCTTCTGAGCCACGGAATCTATCTAGCCTAAACTGAAACATTGTGGTCAATACTGTACAGCGGATAAGTTGCACTAGACTCGTGTAGACATGTCTTGTGCATGTCTTGAGAAAGAAAATGAACCCCTCAAAGTCCTGTAGGAATGTCCTCATAGACAGATTAGGTTGAATTCAAATTTGAGATGGAATGATGGGAAGGATGAATCCACCAAATCATCAGAGTTTAGTGTCAGAGAATTCTACACGACTTGCTCAAATACTTACTTATCAGACACTGTTCTTCTTCTTCTTCTTTCTTGGCCTAACGACCTCTTAGGTCATGCCTGCCATTTCTGGCTTACTAGACTAATTGATACCGCATAGTTGGTTGATCAATCCTCATTATGGGGGAACGGCCCAGATGAGACTTGAACCCCGGTCCTGCCGTAACAGACGCTACTATCGCTTGTTATTCTCGCGGACGAATCATGCCATTACTTCCACTTGATTTGGGTCTACCATGCCTCCTCTGTCCATGTGGTTGGATCGTACGGTGCCATTCTCATGACATGATCAACCCACTCTAGAATCCTGGATAGTCTAATTCGCGGCACGATAGTGGTGGTGAGATCTCCGTACAGCTTGTAGCACGCGTCGTAGTAACTACTTCTGGAGCTCTTATATCTTCTTCTTCTTCTCTGGCACTACAACCTCTGTTGATCTTGGCCTGCTAGCAATTGCTAGCTTTCTGTGACTTAGTTATACCCGTAGCTGGATAGTCAGTCCTGGCTCTTATATCAGTTAGTAAAAATAAATCTCGTTTGGTCCTATCACGGTAAAAATGAAGACGAGAATCCTCATGTCTTGTCATACCAAAGAACGAATCTCCAAACATCATTTCCCGGATAAGTGCTCTAATTCAATCCTATAATCGTATGACATACATTTAAAGCTTAACGTGTCCTTAATTACAACAACCGAATCAACTTGACGTAACATTGATAAATACAGTTCACCAATTCTTTTATTCCAACGCGTACCAATCGCTTCCTCCAATCGAAACCAACCGTGCCTAATTGAAACAGTTGACGTAAGCATTAGCTACACACATTTCCATGCACCCGATTGGACCGATCCAGTTGCAAACCGACATCGTACGAACGTACGAACTTCCTGGCCACCGTTTGCCAAATGGACCACCGTCGGTCTGTCACTAGATCGACCCCGGGACCAAACCTTGCCAGACGGAACGCGACGGTAATCGTACATATTGGTTTACGCGAGTTAGCTACCGTTAGCAGCCCGTTGCGAGACTTCCAGGACTTCCATAGTTGTCTGAAACTGTCGACCGTCGTTCGATGGCCCCCATTCCGGCCAGCATTATTTATTTATCGTTCGAAGTTAAATTGAGTTTAGAATTTCAATTCGCGACTAATCAAATTCACATTTTCGCCAGATATTATACACAAAATCGACTCCTCGAAACCCGCCCGGTCCGTTTCGTCGTGTTGTTTTTTGCGTGGAAAAGTGACAAGCGTACGACGAGTGCGTTCCGTTTGGTGTGAGAGACTCTCCGTACGCGGCTCTCGGACAAATGCACTTTGCCAATTGACTGCAGTTTCACGTGCAGCAAGGTCATGTCGGTCGTCTTCCGGCAGCTGGCCTGGACGGGATCGCCGAGTGCTGATGAACAACTCCCGGGGCATCTGGTGTGGGCCAGCGTACAATTTGCACAGTGCAACGTGTCGAGAACGAGCGTCACGAGGCCTCGCGGATTCCCCCCCCCGGTAAAGCTGCCTAGTGCGGAAGTTTTGCACTCGAATGCACACCCAGCCAGCCCGGCGGTGCAAGAACGCGGTGCATTAGGCTAACAAAGCGCACGGACGCGGCCTGCCAAATCACGGCACCGGTTCCGGTTCGAGTTTCGAGGCTGCGATGTGTGTGTGCGATGTTAGCGAGAACACCGGCGTTGCAATTCTAGGAGCCAATATAGGCAAGAAGCAGTGTGCAGCAAAAACTGCAGTCCTGGGCCTTTTTTTCCGGTGAGCAAAGGTGCAGAGTTCAGAGTCTCGTTGTTTAGACAGGAAACAGAACAAACCAACAACGAACGCCCTGTGGTATGTTCGTTAAGGTTGGTCGAGCTACAGCCTGAGCCTGAGTTCAATACTGTTTTTTTGCTCTGCAGTTTGTATGCTTCTTCCGACGAGCGTGTCCGAATCCGCGCGATAAACGATCCCTGGAAAGTCAGCACAAAACCGCGCGGTGTATGCAATTTTTCAGCCGATCGAAAGTAAACTGTGCAATTAGTTATTTGGTTGAGCACGGTAAACAACGCACGCGGTTCGATGTTTGATGGCGATGTGTGTCCCGAACCTTCCTCCTAGTCGGCATAGAGTACTCCCAATTGACATTTCGTCACGTCAACTTGCACAGGCAAAGCTGATATTACAAAAAAGGAGTTGGATTTAGGCGAAAAAAGATTATTTATCGCGAGAATTTACATCTATAAAGAACTACCTCTTAGTAGATGCTCCACGACCATCCAAAAAGCTGTCTAGAAATAGATTGATGCGCTTAAATCTGCATCCAAAAGCTTCCAATATTCAATTTACAATCCACCAGCACTGTGTCCGCGTTCCAGATTTCAGCATCATAAATAACAATGCGCTCACAAATGTTGCACAACTTTATCGGGTGTAGAATCACGGTACGATGCCTTCACTTCCGGACATTTGACAACCATTTGTCAGTGCTGGGTGAGCAATAATTTAATAAAATGGTTCGATTTGCAGCGTAGAAGCAACCGTGTAGTAGCTCTAGAGTCGAGAAAATGACGCTCCGAGGTTGAACCGTTTGGAGGAACTTCAATCGGATGTCAGGATGGGGTTACAACTGAGTAACTCGTTCAGATATGGAGGGTTCAATTTTATCTATCTGTAGAACACCATCACCATCAGCATCATCATCATCATCATCATCTGTTGGTAGTGCGTTGTAGATTTAATTTGGAAAGCTTTCCAATGAATTCCTGTTCCTCAGTATAGATCCTCAATACTCTGTTTGTAGATTGGAATATTTTGAGTCCTTAAAGACCTTAGAATGTCCTTAATTTGCTGAAGCTCTAAATTTAATCCTTAAAACTCCTTCCAATAACATCAATTCTGCTGGGTATTGAGCGATGAAAAGTGGCTTTGGTAGACAAGCACATAAAAAACGCTCTAATTCTCTTCAGAACATCAACTACAGGTCAGAACCACCTCGTCGATTGACAAATGCCATCCAACGAACAAAAAAATTGGAGTTCCCGATCCACGCACGTGACACATCCGGTCTGGACGAATAACGAAAACCCCGAAACGGTCGTCAAGCGACAAAATTGAATATTGTCAGCTCAATCCGTTGCGCTTGTCACGCTGGGTGTGGCGCTGGTGTCCAGCGTTCTGGATGGTTCTTTTTGCTAACCATCCGCATTCCCATTGAACGCATCACCAACTGTATTTCCGGTCTTATTTATCCTTATGAATAATTTCTGCGGTTCAATTATGGTGCCGGTTCGGCCACTGGACCTTACCATTTGCACCTGATCGATGCCACCGGAACCGGAACCGAAGCAAACGCAATCGCGATATGGACGCGTGTCTT
>KZ062786.1:44214-75259 GCA_002091835.1 Anopheles maculatus
TGCAACATTTTTAAGCGCCTTTTTCTACGAGCGTGTGTTTTAACTCGCTTGTCCATCAACAAACGCTGTTTGTTGCTGAGACGCGGAGATGAAAATGCCCCCGGACTCCGTTAAATGTGCATGGAAAAGCGTCTACCTGGGTTCTTTTTTGCAACTTTTCTATCCTCATGGGGAACACCTTAGAGGGCTGTAGAGTTCAGGGAATTGTTTCAACACGGTGCGCGTGAAACTTTGTCACCAGTTTTACCGGAAATTGGCCATTGGGCACCGGAACTTTGGCTGTCGGTGTTGCTCGATAGGATCGAACGATTTTTCCCATTTAAGCTAACTGTTGCAGTTGCTGATGCATCGTGTTGTTGAGGATTCTGCTTTGTTTTGTCGCGTTTTGAGCAAGAATGGCACTTTTTTCTAATCAAGCTAGAGTTCAATCGCGTCACCACACTAAACGATCTTCGTCTGTTCGTCAGAGAGTTGTTGGGCGAGTTGACAGCAGTAGCTTTCCGCTCGAGTAGGGAAAGGCTCAAAAAAAACTCTGGTTATGACATGGCTGTTAAGCGAGCAAAATGAATCTGACGTATCGAGTTGATTGCTGTTACATTGAGAAGCAAGGATTCCCAAGAGCAGGAGGCCACATAGAAGAGAGCATTTAAAAGTCTTTTCCATTTGTCGAAACTCTTCACATGATTTAGATTTTTGACATACAATCCATTATGAAGCCAAATAAAGTAATACACCTATTTCGCAGAGACCTAGTACCTAGTCTAGATGAGATTTGAACCGCATACCCTCGGCATATAGGACCTACCGCTAGATCAACCTACCATCAAGCCACACTCCAACACAAGCGTCAAGTAATGAATTTAAACTTCATCCCAATGCCAAATTCTCTCATCAGCTCTACCTCAACTACTGAATAATATCTTACGCTAAATTAAATCCAAAATTCCTATCAGCCGATCAACTTCCGTAAAAAAACATGTCACCGAAAAAAAAAACACAAGAAATTCTACCCCAAATGTACAGTAAAATATGCTCCAATTTGCAGGATCCGTCCCTGGTTCCTTAAACAGCAGAGTGTCTCGTTAAAATAACGATTTCCGACGCCCCAATCTGCAACTCCAGCCATCCCCCAGGAGAGAACAAACTCAAACCATTCAAGCGGACAAAAAACTGCGCGCCCTTACAGCGGCCCCATCATCATCCCACACGCGGACACACAGAGTCAAACCGTCAAACGGGCATCGATTTCACGTAAACGCCCGATCGACGTCCGAGATCATCATCATCGCGAATCGCACCGTCTGCGAGAGATCTCTCTCTGTCCATCGGGATCACACCCCATTCGATGTCCCAGTGCCGGGGCAGTGATTAAAACCGGATCCCGAACGAAAACTCGACCCATCGTCTCTCTCACTCGTCCGCTCTTTTCGCGGTAGGAGGGAGGTTTTTCGCTTTCGCCATTATGTCCGAATCAAAGTAATTGGCTACCAACGAGTCAGTTTAATTGGAGCCATATTTTTTCCTCACACTTTCCGGCACGGTATCCATCCGTTCGGTCGGTCCGTCCGTTTCTGCTTGCGTTTGCTGCTTTTTTCAGCGCCCGGCCGTCGGCGTATCGGCTTCTCTGGACTGGGGTCAACAGGCTCGCTATCCTTCATGACCGTTTGCCGATTTTGATGCAAAGCCCGTGTCTTGCCGCGGTGTGGACTGCATTTCTGCATTCAAAATTTTTGTTCCATGTTGAAGGGACGCGTGTTTTTTGTTGCTGTTGAGCGCGTCGTGTGTCTGCCTCGCTCGTGGTCAGTTTCGTGCGGGGTGCTTGCGGCGATAAACTTTATTTACTTTAGTGGCTTGTTTATTTGCTGTCGTAGGCGTCGTTTGTAGCCCGGACGAATGGGGCCCCGGTTTTGTTTGTGCCAGTGTTTGGTACTTTTACCAAATAAATTAGGCATCAGTATCGGCCCTGGCGTTCGATTGCAGCCAGTGTCATTGTGCAATTGTTGCATGTTGCGTCAGCCTTGTTTTTTGTCGTCTCAGTTGAAGAACTACAGCCAACATTTGCCTTCTCAAGCGCAGGGAAATTCCAAAACAGTCATGCTGCACCTATTATTCATCATTCAAGCCCGAGGTACGGTCGGCGAATTTCGAATCCTCAAATGCACCAGACTGCACATTGCATTCGCCCTGCGAATCGTTTGCTCAATATGCGGCGCTTTTTTGTTGGCTTCTCTGTCTGTGCAATCCCTTCTTCTTCGGCACATTCAACGAGCATTCTAACGAGAATTCCAACAGGTTGACCAACAGCTCCTGAATCGGCGATACCTTCCCATAGCGAAGTCTTTCTTTCCGATACGAATCGTACGACCCAAATAATCAGTTAATTAATTTCACATCTGATTAAAACATAAACCTTGCCTCTCCATCGCGGCGACTCGTTAAATGTTCAATTAAAATTAATTCTCCTATCTACGCCATCTTCCACGGTGCGTATATGTGTGTGTGTGCGGTGGTTTTCAGATTTTACAGTCGCTTTCGTTGCGGGATCCCTTTTTGCGGGGTCCGTGGAGACACACTCGATCGCGATCCTGGTTGATCGTGCCGAAAACTCGCATTCGAATTCGCTGATTGACCTTCGGCTGTTGGTGCTTCTTGTGGCGAACGCTCTCTATCCCTGACTCCCGTAATATTATCAAATTCTCGCGCTCTGTGCGCTCTGTGCGATGGTAACGACAGTGGCGGTGGTTTAGGAAAGCGCATCGTCAGAAAAATAATTGGACCGAACCAGTTAAAGAAGGGCACTACAACTTCAACTCCCGAAAACAAAAACACAACACACCAAAACCGGGTCGGGATCGGTTTGATGAATCGCATTAAGTCGCGGAGCTAATGATGTGAAGCCGATACCGTTTGCCGGCCAGGTTCGGGCCGTCACGACACTGTCCTCGCCAAGGACGACAGCAAAACAGTCCGTCCTGGAGCGTCACTCGCAACTGACGATGTGGCGTGGAGGTATTTTAACTAACTCGTTCGTTACTGGTGTGCCTGAATTTGGGGATGCTTTGTGCTCTTGACTGGCTGACTTGACGGTTTCGGTAAAGAGGACATGCATGCTAGTGCTGACGAGAGGCATTTTAATGAGTTGTGGTTGTTGCTTGACACATTTCTTAGAATTGAAAGCATTTTCGCTTCGTAGTTGGAGACAAAGGTTACAATGTTGCGGAGTCATCAGGCTCGTTTCACATTTTTTGTGGTATAAACTTCACAATATAATCTGGTTTGAAAAGATTACAGATAATATTTTATAGGGAATAGCTCGAACGAACTAATTTCCTTAAGTTATTCCAACTGAAGAGCACATGCTCACAGGCTCTAAGGGAATTAAAATCTTTGTAAATCGATGTACATATGAATGATGAAATTTTCTGGATTGTACTAGATTTATCAGGACCTTTAAAATAAGGAGCCTCACAGTTTGGAGTATACAATTATTGAAATAGATCTTCCAACGGAAGAATGCCTACTGTTTACGTTTTTTGTGGTGACAGCTTCCCAGTTTGTTTTGTTCTAGTGTTATCGTTTTTTCACTGGGTGAAGCGTTAGCGTTTAATTTTGAATGTATGCATGTGTTAGTAGAAGGACCGTTGAGCGTAGGACAACCGAAGAAAACCGTATTAGTGTCAAACAAGAACCCAAGCAAAATACACGCACGCCGAACGGTCACCCTGAACCGCAAATTAGCGTTTCCTTCACTAATCACTGTAAAAAATATCACAACGTAGGGCCGATCACGAACACCTGTAGCATCCACAATGCTATACATATGCCGAACTAAACTTTGAATATAGCACGAGACAGTAAACATCAAATCTGGGACAGCAGGTTAATACCCCACAATAAAAACATAACAGAAGCAGCTGGAACCAAAGTAATCGATATTTGTCAAAGAATGCAACTATTGCATAATTAGCTATTTTGACCGAACACCCATCGAAGCACCGACCAGCGCACTCGACTAGCGAGCGGCGCAATGCAACCAGACACGAAACCGTGTAGTCAGCATAACACATAGGTTTGCGACGATAACCATAAGTCTTGTATCCATAGAGAAAAACAATTAAATCAAATTTATTAACTCAGCAATTAAATAGACAGAGTTGTGTCCAAATTCATTCAAGAGCTTTGAGTGTCCCCCTACCCAAGGTAAGACCTCAATGTCTCCAACAATCCAGTAAGGAAAATCTCCTCCAGATTTTTGTGATCGCCTGGACGATCAAGACGCTGGTTTCAACCTCAGCCGGATCCATCATGTTAGCGGAACCGATTTTTCCGCACACTAAAGTGTGTGTTCGCGTGTGCGCCTACAGACGACGTGAGTAAGAAAGCGTGCGCGCGAACACATCACACACCTACAAATGTTCCATCAATTTCAGTGATCCAGAATCAAGTGAAAAGACTGGACGTCAACATCTGTACCAGGACTAGTGGCAGCATATACATTCATGATGGCTTTACAGAAGCGTATGGTTGTTTGTTGCAAAGACATTGGAAGCCTCAACCCATGTTCTATCCAGCGTCTATATTGTTCAGAAGCATCTGCATGATGTCCATTATCACCTTCACTTTGCTTACAGAATCTAGCACTAGTTCAAATACTGGACATCAACATCTGCATTAGGACTCCTGTCTATATTTTTACGTCCCTGATAACCTTGAATATGCAAATGAAGATGTCTTTTGCTGAGACATTGAAAGCCTCAACCCAGGTTCTATCCAACGTTTATATTGTTCAGGATCTTCTGCATGTTGTCCCAGCCCCAGTTAAAAGACTGGATGTCACCATCTACATCAGGACTATGTCTATTTTGTTCAGCATCTTCTGCAAGAATCCAATACCACTAGAGACCCTAAGAATTAGTTATCAACTTATGTTGAACTTTGCGATTGAGAAGTCTATTAGTCTAATTAGTGGTAAGTTGGGACTTTTAAACTTCCCATTTCGGTATAAGAGTTGATAATACAACCATATATTCGGACGTTATGCGTTGAGTCTTCTGATATAAAAGGCGATATAAACAATCTTATTTAAAACTATAAACTAAATCATTTACTATTAATTGAACCATTCTAAACATAAACATTATTCAATCACACACAACAAATACACACTTTACAGGCACCATTTTCATCCTTTCCAGAGCAATTTTCGACACAACCAACGGACCATCAAACCTTCCAGTCCAGATCGAAACGTTTCGCTTTGCGCATCACTGATAGTCCCGCTAATCATCGTCATTGCGTTTCACCGACGCCCGGCAACTCCCCCCCCCCCCCCTCCCCATCAACCTACCGGGCGTAATGTAATGAGCTGCCGGGCGCGTTTCTTTACCGTGAAAAAGCAAAACCCTAAAACAGCGACAGCCACGATCCTATCGCGCTCGACGGGCGAGGACGATGATCCAAAACCGTTCCCGGTTGTTTTGGAGCTCGGTAGCGTAGCCATCGTTGCCCGCGCGTACAGGACCAATTTTCATCTGGAAAAGTGCTAATTAACTAATTCGACCCGTAGGAAGCGTAGCGGTAGCAGTGTGCGTGCGTTTGTGTGCGTCGCGGAGCGGAGAATTCCGAGAGCACGAGAAATACAACAAAGTGTGGCGGCGCTTCTTGTAAACCCGGGCGCTAACACTGGCCGCGAGGAACCATCCCGGGGACTCGGCCCGTTCGGTCGGCCTGGTGAGGCACTTCCCGCGATTGGCTGTGCTATTTCGTTAATTAAACTTCCGGAATGATTAATCAAAGCACAGCAGCAGCAGCAGTGGCTGCTAGGAACCCTTTTGGCGGACCGAAGAACGGCGCAAGGAACGACCATTGAGTGGCGCTCTCTCTTCCAGCAAAATAGCTCAATGTAGCTGGTCGGACGCTGTATGACGTAATGATTTCCATCCTGCTGGAGCACGGAGCACACAATTGGCGAGTCCGGACTGTGTTGTTTGCCTGGGCCTGGTCGGTCGGCAGCAAAAGACCTGATGTCCGGATGCGAAGGATGCGTGGTCGTGGTCATCGTCGTCGTCGTCGTCGTCGTCACCGTCGCCGTCGTTGATTGGTGGTGTCGGTCTCGCAACGGTACCGTGGCATTAGGCTTCCTCGGGCGTACCGTGAACGTGTTGCAGGGCTGCTGATCAGATTAAATCCAATCCACGCGGAAATTTGTTTACCGGCGATCGAACGCAACACGCCTGCCGAACCGAACCGTACACGGGGAGAAATTCGAACGGAATTTTAAACCAGAAACGCCACGAAGCCAATATAACATCAACAGCTGTAATTCTTAATCAATTCGAACTGAGGCCGAACAACCAATCCGGTGCTCCGGATATCCTTGGCGAGCCGTACTGGTCCGGGATCCGCTGTAAACCGGTGTTAGACCTTCTCACATAGTCGACGTTTTTGGACGAATTTCGGGGCCTTGGAATGGGACGAAATTAAATCGAAACAAGACTCGGTTTGCCTGCCACTTGATAAGAGTCGGTACGGGGTACATCGGATTGGTGACAGAATTAACCACGGCTCCCACTCTTCCCAGTGTCTGAACGTCCAACGTAAACGAGTCGCAATTGCGTAAGCACACAGCAACAGCAAACGCAACCATCCAAAGGGGTCGAAAATCGCACAAATAAACTCTGGTAACTGCCGCTGCTCTAGCGTCCACTAACGGGCATCTTGCTAATGGCAGGATGCAGTTGCATTCATTACAAAAGGTACAGTGTGCGATAGGAATACAATTGAATGAGTCCTTCCATTTATTCTTCGATGGTAGGGAAGCCATGAGCTACGGAAGCGTGCTGATGAAGGTAGCTCAGCTTCATTATCTGTTAATGATTCGGGTGTATGAAGTCTGGGCTGGACAAATAGTGGAGTTGGTTTGTGACAAAACATGAGTTGCTGGACTGTACTTGTAAGGGACCTGACAGAGAACTAATTTTTGGAGCCAATGCAACCAAGTTTTTACAGCTTCAACGAAGATTCGGAACATTATTAGGTGAAGTTTTAGACTAAATTGGATCACGCACCAAAAGAAAAAAGGGAAGTTTATTAAGACTTCAGAGGCTCATAGCTTCTTATACGTTAGGATCTCTTAAAAGACGAGATCTATTGAGCAACAAAACAAGCAGACGACAAAGTCTCTTCATAAACCAAAGATTTTGGGTTGTCTGTGTTGCAAGATCTCATCGAGGACGAGGTCTCTTAGTATATAAGGCCCTTAAGAGGATGGCAGAGTTTTTTGGATGTTGAAGTTCTTAAAAGACTTTGTCTCCTGTACGTAAAGGTCTCTTGGAAGCTACTGCATCTTGAAAGACGACACGATCTCTTGTAGGACTAGACTTCTTTCAGGACGGTGAAGTTCTTGGACACAAAAACCTTATCCCTTTTCGTCTCCGTCTTGCCGTTGGTGGACTTTCCTCATTCCACCACACTTGGAGGATTCTGAAGATCGTCCATGCGCTAGTCCGAACTGCTTTCCATGTAGTAGTCTGGAAGGCACTGGCTACTCGAAACACTTCTGTGCGATTCTGTCCTCTCGATTGTGGTACGATGGGTGTCTCTCTGTAGAAGCGTCCGTCCCCACGCCGGTGCCGCGTACCGGACAATGGTATTCCCAACGTTAACCAGGAGTCTCCTTCTGCTGCTTTTAAGACCACACTTGTTCGGCTTCAGAGCGGTCAAGACATTTGTGATGCGAAATGCCTAGCTCCCATCAACCTACCGGGCGTAATGTAATGAGCTGCCGGGCGCGTTTCTTTACCGTGAAAAAGCAAAACCCTAAAACAGCGACAGCCCCGATCCTATCGCGCTCGACGGGCGAGGCCGATGATCCAAAACCGTTCCCGGTTGTTTTGGAGCTCGGTAGCGTAGCCATCGTTGCCCGCGCGTACAGGACCAATTTTCATCTGGAAAAGTGCTAATTAACTAATTCGACCCGTAGGAAGCGTAGCGGTAGCAGTGTGCGTGCGTTTGTGTGCGTCGCGGAGCGGAGAATTCCGAGAGCACGAGAAATACAACAAAGTGTGGCGGCGCTTCTTGTAAACCCGGGCGCTAACACTGGCCGCGAGGAACCATCCCGGGGACTCGGCCCGTTCGGTCGGCCTGGTGAGGCACTTCCCGCGATTGGCTGTGCTATTTCGTTAATTAAACTTCCGGAATGATTAATCAAAGCACAGCAGCAGCAGCAGTGGCTGCTAGGAACCCTTTTGGCGGACCGAAGAACGGCGCAAGGAACGACCATTGAGTGGCGCTCTCTCTTCCAGCAAAATAGCTCAATGTAGCTGGTCGGACGCTGTATGACGTAATGATTTCCATCCTGCTGGAGCACGGAGCACACAATTGGCGAGTCCGGACTGTGTTGTTTGCCTGGGCCTGGTCGGTCGGCAGCAAAAGACCTGATGTCCGGATGCGAAGGATGCGTGGTCGTGGTCATCGTCGTCGTCGTCGTCGTCGTCACCGTCGCCGTCGTTGATTGGTGGTGTCGGTCTCGCAACGGTACCGTGGCATTAGGCTTCCTCGGGCGTACCGTGAACGTGTTGCAGGGCTGCTGATCAGATTAAATCCAATCCACGCGGAAATTTGTTTACCGGCGATCGAACGCAACACGCCTGCCGAACCGAACCGTACACGGGGAGAAATTCGAACGGAATTTTAAACCAGAAACGCCACGAAGCCAATATAACATCAACAGCTGTAATTCTTAATCAATTCGAACCGAGGCCGAACAACCAATCCGGTGCTCCGGATATCCTTGGCGAGCCGTACTGGTCCGGGATCCGCTGTAAACCGGTGTTAGACCTTCTCACATAGTCGACGTTTTTGGACGAATTTCGGGGCCTTGGAATGGGACGAAATTAAATCGAAACAAGACTCGGTTTGCCTGCCACTTGATAAGAGTCGGTACGGGGTACATCGGATTGGTGACAGAATTAACCACGGCTCCCACTCTTCCCAGTGTCTGAGCGTCCAACGTAAACGAGTCGCAATTGCGTAAGCACACAGCAACAGCAAACGCAACCATCCAAAGGGGTCGAAAATCGCACAAATAAACTCTCGTAACTGCCGCTGCTCTAGCGTCCACTAACGGGCATCTTGCTAATGGCAGGATGCAGTTGCATTCATTACAAAAGGTACAGTGTGCGATAGGAATACAATTGAATGAGTCCTTCCATTTATTCTTCGATGGTAGGGAAGCCATGAGCTACGGAAGCGTGCTGATGAAGGTAGCTCAGCTTCATTATCTGTTAATGATTCGGGTGTATGAAGTCTGGGCTGGACAAATAGTGGAGTTGGTTTGTGACAAAACATGAGTTGCTGGACTGTACTTGTAAGGGACCTGACAGAGAACTAATTTTTGGAGCCAATGCAACCAAGTTTTTACAGCTTCAACGAAGATTCGGAACATTATTAGGTGAAGTTTTAGACTAAATTGGATCACGCACCAAAAGAAAAAAGGGAAGTTTATTAAGACTTCAGAGGCTCATAGCTTCTTATACGTTAGGATCTCTTAAAAGACGAGATCTATTGAGCAACAAAACAAGCAGACGACAAAGTCTCTTCATAAACCAAAGATTTTGGGTTGTCTGTGTTGCAAGATCTCATCGAGGACGAGGTCTCTTAGTATATAAGGCCCTTAAGAGGATGGCAGAGTTTTTTGGATGTTGAAGTTCTTAAAAGACTTTGTCTCCTGTACGTAAAGGTCTCTTGGAAGCTACTGCATCTTGAAAGACGACACGATCTCTTGTAGGACTAGACTTCTTTCAGGACGGTGAAGTTCTTGGACACAAAAACCTTATCCCTTTTCGTCTCCGTCTTGCCGTTGGTGGACTTTCCTCATTCCACCACACTTGGAGGATTCTGAAGATCGTCCATGCGCTAGTCCGAACTGCTTTCCATGTAGTAGTCTGGAAGGCACTGGCTACTCGAAACACTTCTGTGCGATTCTGTCCTCTCGATTGTGGTACGATGGGTGTCTCTCTGTAGAAGCGTCCGTCCCCACGCCGGTGCCGCGTACCGGACAATGGTATTCCCAACGTTAACCAGGAGTCTCCTTCTGCTGCTTTTAAGACCACACTTGTTCGGCTTCAGAGCGGTCAAGACATTTGTGATGCGAAATGCCTAGCTGCAGACCTTTTCAATATGCCGGCCGTGGTGCTGCAAAAACCTTATCCCTTAATGACTCTGTTTGCATACATGTAGGCGCCATAAGACTTCAATCTTCTTTTTAAACCGACCGTTTAACCTCACTCACAGTGCTGTTTAAATCTTGGTCCGAATCTCATCTAGATCAGAGCGAAACGACTCACTACTACACATTAAAAAAGGGAACCAAAAACACATCGGAAAACATTTGTTTGACCACTTTTCTGGTACGGTCAATATGCTAAATTAAATTCATTTCCTATCTCTCTCTCTCTCTCTCTGTCGCCCATTCATCCGCCTGTCACGCAGCGCTAAACCAACGAACGAATGTGACAGATGCAGCAGCTCCCCGAACGTTTTGATGTGTCACAAATGTCAAGCGCTGTCATTCAATGCGTTTATCATGCCTTTACTATTGCTAACAAACGTGCAGCCGAATGAAACTGAAAGCACAAAAACAGCAAAAGCACAATTTCCAAGAATTAATAACACTAAAGTGTATGTGTGCAAGTACAAAAACTACCGCTTTTGCAGTGGTTTGAAAAACAAAAAAACATTTGAGACCAAAACAAAAAAAAAACGAGACGGCCCCAAAAGGTCAAAATGTCGAACAAGATACACCAAAGGGGAAAACATCAACAGGAAACATGCATTTAATTTATTATCGGCTTTCGTGACTTGGTGCTCGGTTTGATTTTTGCGATGGCAGTTGGGTTTTGTGTCAACCCTTTGCAGATGGGCTGTTTTATCACTCCATCCTCTCGCACGCTATTTCCGGTTCTGTGCAATTCCATCAGGGGAGAAATTAAACGAGTAGCCCCCGCTGTCGTGGAATGCACGGGTCATTAATGGTATGACGAAAAACATCATAAAACAGTGCCATCGGGGGATGCACGAGCGTGTGTGTGTGTGTGGGCGGTTGGTGTCCCTTGGAGATGTTACTCGGGGAAAAAGAAGTGGAAAATCCTTTCCACTGACGCACAACACACATCAATTTGGGAAGCAACTCGGGCATCGAGCGTATCGAGCTGTTTGGTGGAATGCAAATTTGATGTTTTATTTTCCCAGATTTTTATTTATTCCTTCCGTGAGCAGTGCAATAAATGTGTATGTTTGTTTAGATTCGTACCACATTACGATGTTAAAATTAATTCTGACCTAGTTTTCAACCCCCTAAAACATGTTATCCGTTTCCCGTTATCCACGATATCCTTTGGGGGAAATAAAACGCATAAAACAGCGTCAAAATCGCTGCTCGCAAACAGCAACAAGCAAGCCTATCCGTGTCATAATTTGAAGCAGCGGAATGCGTGGAAAACTATGCGAAAAACGGCTTCCCTGCTCGTCACACAGACACGAGTAAATGAGTTACGTCACGCATCAGAATCGCAAGTGAAGCGTTTTCGCACAACGCGAACGCGAAACGATCTGTGCTTGACGTCGGGGAGTTGATGTGGGTTTTATGCTAAAAGGAGGGGGGTGGGCTTTACATTTGTGTTTTCCAACTTTGTTTTGCTCCGGTTTCGATCGTTATGTGTTGTCAAAAGGGAGAGTGCTATCATCGATCAAATGAAGTATGAATCGATAACCATAAAAATCAATTTGTATTCTATTAAATTAAATCAATTCTTTACATGAGAGCAACTTTTACTCTTTACTTACATAAAGTTTTAGTGCTTTTTTGTTTAAATTTCGCTTTTACGTTAAATCTGGCATAAAATTTTGTTTTTAAGATTAGATCTCGATTTTATAAATCAGGTTTTTGAATATTTATGGTTTAAATTGATATTTTGCTGACGATATCAACATTTTCCTTCCTGCGAAATCTTTTGATGATTGTGAAAAAACATCATAAAACAGTGCCATCGGGGGATGCACGAGCGTGTGTGTGTGTGTGGGCGGTTGGTGTCCCTTGGAGATGTTACTCGGGGAAAAAGAAGTGGAAAATCCTTTCCACTGACGCACAACACACATCAATTTGGGAAGCAACTCGGGCATCGAGCGTATCGAGCTGTTTGGTGGAATGCAAATTTGATGTTTTATTTTCCCAGATTTTTATTTATTCCTTCCGTGAGCAGTGCAATAAATGTGTATGTTTGTTTAGATTCGTACCACATTACGATGTTAAAATTAATTCTGACCTAGTTTTCAACCCCCTAAAACATGTTATCCGTTTCCCGTTATCCACGATATCCTTTGGGGGAAATAAAACGCATAAAACAGCGTCAAAATCGCTGCTCGCAAACAGCAACAAGCAAGCCTATCCGTGTCATAATTTGAAGCAGCGGAATGCGTGGAAAACTATGCGAAAAACGGCTTCCCTGCTCGTCACACAGACACGAGTAAATGAGTTACGTCACGCATCAGAATCGCAAGTGAAGCGTTTTCGCACAACGCGAACGCGAAACGATCTGTGCTTGACGTCGGGGAGTTGATGTGGGTTTTATGCTAAAAGGAGGGGGGTGGGCTTTACATTTGTGTTTTCCAACTTTGTTTTGCTCCGGTTTCGATCGTTATGTGTTGTCAAAAGGGAGAGTGCTATCATCGATCAAATGAAGTATGAATCGATAACCATAAAAATCAATTTGTATTCTATTAAATTAAATCAATTCTTTACATGAGAGCAACTTTTACTCTTTACTTACATAAAGTTTTAGTGCTTTTTTGTTTAAATTTCGCTTTTACGTTAAATCTGGCATAAAATTTTGTTTTTAAGATTAGATCTCGATTTTATAAATCAGGTTTTTGAATATTTATGGTTTAAATTGATATTTTGCTGACGATATCAACATTTTCCTTCCTGCGAAATCTTTTGATGATTGTGAAGCTCTTCAAAACATCCTTCTCGCTTTCTCTGTTTGGTGTTCTTCTAACTCACTTCTACTTTCTCCTAATAAGTGCCAAATTATATCGTTATCTCGTGCTCATATTCCTCTGTCTTTCAATCATAGTCTATGTAATCTACCTCTTGAGCGTGTTTCTTGCGTAAAGGATCTTGGTGTTGGACTCTAGACTTACGTTCCACAACCATGTTAATCGCGTGGTGTCGACTGTCAATAAAATACTTGGAATGCTGCGCCGTTTGGCTTCCGAGTTTCGAGACATCAGTTACCTCAGGGTTCTCTTTGTCTCCCTAGTCCGCTAGTCACTAGAATCTTCTTCTTTCTTGGACTACAACCTCTTAGGTCATGCCTGCCATTTCTGGCTTACTAGACTTATTGTTACCGCATCGTTGAATAGTCAGTCCTCACTATGGGGAAACGGCCCAGATGTTACTTGAACCCCGGTCCTGCCATGTGAAGACCGGCGCCGCTGTCGCATCTACCACCGGGCTGCCCTTAGAATATGCCGCAATAATCTGGTCTCCTTCTAGTATTGGAGCTATACCAAGGTTGGAAAGAGTTCAGAGGACTTTCACCCGCTTGGTCTTGCGCAATGCGTTTGGCTTTCCGGGCTCTGCCTTGCCGCCGTACCCTGTTCGGTGTCACATGTTGAGGTTCGAACACTTGAAAGCTCGCCGCACTCATGCCCAGGTCTCCTTTGTTGCCTCCCTTATCCTTAACTCCACTGATGCTCCTTTTCTGTCATTAACTTTTATGTTCCATCACACAATCTTCGTCCTCGGGAGGGGAGGCCCTTGCAACTGCAATTTGTTTAATATATCCAATGTTTCTCAAATTAGATGATCAGAATGAGTAGAATCAGCATAAAATATGTTTATCTAATTTGGCCTCAAATTCTCATCAATAACATCTCATTTTCTAAATAAACAACTCATTACTCAACTCAAGTTACTAGTACAAGTGATCTTTTTAAGCCGATGGTCTCACTTCATCATTGGCAGCAAAAAAAAAGAGCAGAGTCTGCTCATGGTGCATCCCAGAATTGACGTTCTGGACATCTCGTCGTTTTGGTGAAGTTGAGTTCTTCACAACCCAATCGATGACAGGATACGGCTTCTTCCAAGATCACCTTGAGCGGATGAACCTCATTCAGGAAGCACAATGTCCGGAGTGTCCCGGAGCTAAGGGAAACACCAGAGCACGTGATGTTTGAGTGCCCTCGCCGTGAGGCGTCGTAGTGACTGTGGGGTACATCATCCCCCTGATGTGCTCCAACCGAAACATCTAGCGCGCTATAGCAGAGACCATCAAGAGTGATCCTTACTCGTCTAAAACAGCAACTCATTCGCAACGAAAGAGGTACTATTGAGACCGCTAATTGCTCTCTAATGGTGATCCCGGTTTCATACTGTAGCGGCGGCTATGATCTCCCTGGAAGAGCACGCTACCGTGACAGGTAGTAGATCACCATTGAAAGCTGAAAGAGTCTCATTAGCTCTTCGGTGACCAACGGTGATCGTGAAGGTCCAAGACGCCCGACAATCCTAACTAAGTTATCACAGCGCGACTTCGTGACAAGTTGCCCATGGTAAAAATCGTCTATATCAATCATTTTCAATATTAGCTTTCTCTTAGTTCCGGATACTCCGGATAGTTTGCCTCCTGAATGAGGTTCATCCGCTCAAGGTGATCTTGGAAGAAACCGTGTCCTGTCATCAATTAGCTTGTCAAGAACTCAACTTCACCAAAACGATGAGATGTTGATGATTTGGGAATGTTTGACGAAAGGCTCTATGGGACTCGTGTCCGGCAGTACCCAATAATTGGTGGTCCCATGAGTCTCTATGAAGATCTCCAACCATCTTTACGCGGTAGAAAATTCACCTCAATTCCAATTGCCTGTTGACTTGTCAAAAATTAAATTCAAGAGCACAGTTTACTTAAATTCCTTGTCAGAAACCGTTCTTAGCACATTAAGGAAGAGTCTTCTTAATATCAGTTTTGTATAAACACATTCATAAAGACACGTAGAAGTCACTAGAATAGCCCAAAATCTATCCACCAGAAAATATTCCTCTAATCGCCCAGGTTCCATTGTACTCAGGCAGGCTCTGTTTACAAACTGTCGTGCTCCGATACCGATAGAACCACCCAACCAACACATCTAATCCCGGCCCAAACCAGAACATCCGAAGAATGGGGGGAAACACATAACGAAACCAATTATTCCACTTTAAATAGTCCGATAGTTAAAATTTAATTAAGCATACACTCGCCCATTCAATGTCGAATTTCCCTATCCTTCAGCGTGGGGATTAGTTTTGGGGGAGTTGGACTTGTGGAAGGTCGAACCCGATCCGAATTGCTTTGTTATAAAACGATTACACAGTGCGATACGTATTAAAGGAGACAGACAGGTTCGCCGCTGGAAACACAATTTGAATGCAGCCAGTACTGAGCGTGTCGTTGGTGTTGTTGGTACTTTTCGAGTTTTTCACGCCACATCCTGTAGCGGCTTTCGGGGTTTTCGGGGAAGACGTGTCAGGGCGAACAGCCAAAAATACAATTCTATTATTTTGGGTTATCCAAACCAAACCGGACGAAGACTCGGACACCACGTCCCCGGCCAGACACGCCATAATCGCCATAAAAGCGAACCTTCGAGGAAATCTAATCCTCGCTTCTGGTGGTGTGGGGGAAAAAACGCGGGTGGAAAGGAGAGTTTTCTTACATGCATACATGCAGAAGGAGTATGCTTTGTATTCGATGTTGTGTGGCCACCAAACCACAGCAGCTATCCTGACCCCGACCAAGGAAAACTCAATCGACCGGTTCGTGGCCGGAAACTGTCGACGTTCATTCAAATTGTATGAGATCACGTACAGGGATCTTCGTTCGGTGGTGAGTTCTACCTGGCTTTTCCCAACCACCACACACATGCAGTAAGCGGGAGGTGGAAAAACAAAACTGCAGAAGCGACTCCGGAATAGCTCCGTAAATGGTTTCAATAGTCAATGTGGGAAATTAGCGCACGAAATTCGGGAGGATTTCGAGTACATTTCGGGCAATAATTAATTGAACGTGAGTTCCTTTCTGCCACTTGCCAGCTTTGCGGTGGAGCCCACAACAAAAGGCGATGGTGGTTCAGGTGAATGTAAAAAGAATTTTCCACTCTTTTATGCATTTTCCCTCGGCCGTAACAAAGCGTCTTCCTCTAGGTTGCAGGGGCGCTTCCTCGCGGTACTCGAGGTGGTTAAACATTTAATTAGCAAATAGCTAGTTTTGTGCAGATCACACCAGACGCTGATGAACATTCGAACGATGACACTCATCGCAGGAAAAACACACCCACACACACACACACGCAAAAAAAAAGAAACCCATTTTCCTTTCGTTTAATGCCGGAGTGCAAATTATCACTCCCCGTAATCATCTTCCGCAATCGCTTCGGCATTGGCGCTGGGGGCGATGAAAATGCCACCCACCGCCACCCCCCTTTTCCCTTCTTACCAGCCGGACCGGACTCATCACGGTTTCTCACCGAAGCTTGCAACTTTTTTTTCCCTCAACTCTTCTCCCGGCACATTTTCCTCTCTCCCTCATACACACACACACACACACATACACACATGTGTCAGGAAAAACAGAGCCACTCCAAGAACGGCACTATAATTAATACCACTTTTGCTAATAGGGCAAAAATTTTCATTTCCACTAATGTCCAATTATACTAATGTACGCCATGTTCTACATTAATAGACGGTCTGTGGGGGTGAGAGGGGGAGGAGGGGGAAGCAGAGAAAGGGTAGATGTACGCCGCTGCATACATGGATGATGTACATCATTAGGCTCGAGCAGCCTTTCGGGAGAGCGAGAGAGAGAGAGAGAGCAAGAAGGGAAATCGGCTTCTCCACCATCGCTCCATCTCGGTTGAAGGACATTCGTGTGAGGAGTCGGTGGTCGTTCGTCAGCAAAGCAAAGACTCGTCCTAGCTGACGCCGATTGACGGTACGGACTGGCGAAAGAAACGGCAAACCGACCGCTCACTCACTCACTCACTCACACGAGCCAGAGCTCGGAGGACGCTGTCATCTTGAAGCCGCAACGGCATGCGTGGCGAGTGCCCGACTACCGAGCATTCTGCCGGTGTGGGATGAGATCATTAGCAGCGTTCATGCCTTATTACGTGCAATCATCATCCGGTGGCTGCAGACTTGTGGTTGGTTGGCGAGAAGGCGAGAAAATCGGCTGCTGGTTTCTGGCCGGTACACGCGAGCGTTGATTGTTTCAAGTCAATTTATGGTAATACCGTTTACTAAGGCTACTAACCTCCCTACCCGTACTACTCAACAGCAGAAGAACTACTACTGGCCAGCAGCGCTTCAAGCGACGAAGCGAACGTGAGAAGAATGCGCGCACCAACCTCCATGGAGACGCCTGGTCGCTCACGATGATGAAGCACGTGTTTCGGGGCCCGCTTCCGGGCTGTAAAAAAGACACTCAAACTCTAAATTGAATCAAACCGGAAACGAACGGCAAACCGATTCGATTATCGGAGTCCGTGGGCCCTCCCGGTTTTCGATCCGAAATAAATTAAACACTCACAGCTCACAAAAACGTGCTTATCGCAAAAAAGGCGTCGGGGATCCTGGAGCATTCAGTAAAACCGGGAAAAAGGAAGTATTCTCCGGTAAGCAACAGTAACCAACCGTCCGAAAATCACACTGCAACAGCTGCAGCCCATATGCAGCATGCAGCTTTCCCACTGCTTGGTACCGGCGGAACCGATCGAAGGAACACATTTTCATGTCTGTCAAATCATCAAATATTTATCGCCTGCCGCTTTCCGGGTGGGGCGCAT
The DNA here is from genome assembly GCA_002091835.1 of Anopheles maculatus. Classification (NCBI taxonomy): domain Eukaryota; kingdom Metazoa; phylum Arthropoda; class Insecta; order Diptera; family Culicidae; genus Anopheles; species Anopheles maculatus. The sequence continues at coordinate 62,101 of KZ062786.1, forward strand.
TTTCCGGGAAGATGATTTGAATGTTGCAGTGTCGTGTGGGGAAAGGAGAAAAACCACAAGATGCTTCACAAGACATCGAACTATCCGACGGTACAACACTTGCCATGTAACGATCTCCGGACGCCCTGGACGCCTTTGATGCAATTTCGGTTCTGGTGGTGCAGTGGTGCCAAATGGGAACAACTGCAACGTGCCATTGTATCGTCGGAATTAGGAAGCTGCTGCTGCTGCCAGAGCCCAACAGTCCGACGTCTTGTAAACCGTAAACGTGTCGGATGTTTAAATGTACTGAAATATGCAGACATCTGTTTCCGGGAGAGCTTTGATGAAGCAGAACGGTACAGCAAATGGTAGGAATATTGATAAAAATGGCCTCCGGGTACAAGGCATGCTTTGTTCGGTAACATTTCCACAGAATAATGAATTATAATTTACAACGAACGTTGCAGCTGAAGACATGAGTTGTTGGGTTTTTTCGATAGCTTCAAAATAAATTAACAACTGTCGCCTGATGCTGCCGACATTGCCGTACTAAATTATCTAGCCACTTCACAACGACAGCTGACAAGCGTGTCTCTTCATTCCCAAACACACGCTCTCACACAAACACACCCTCATAGAGCGAAGGGTTGAAAGCGTCATGAATAAAACCTCGATAACTTGTCAATGCGTCCCATTCGGATGGTACCGGGATGGTTTGTCCTGGCGACCAGTCTTTGAGTCTTAATCAAATCGAACCTCCACTTTGTCGGCTCAAGTCTCGAGTGCACTGATTCCAGCGCATTATCCGTCCCATCATCATCATCATCATCACCATCATCCGCGACGCCATCCCGGTCGTCCACATCGTCCACCACCGGGCGTCTCCATTGACCAATAAAAGCCAATCGCAGACATTGGATGCCCGGTTATTGTCCCGGGAAGACTCTTCTGTACCGCACTCAACGCAAAACCCGGATAGTGGGCCGGGAAGTCCGTTCAATTACTTTACAACGCGCGTGTGTTCGCGTACCGATCGCGTCAAAAAGTTGTCCATCGTTTTCCGCATCCAGGGAGGAAACCACCGTAATGGATGTGATGCAGGAGACTGCAAATTGAATTGAAAGGTACTGCTGCTGCTGCTGCTTCTGCTGCTGCCGGTACCGATGCGCGATGGTCCAAAGACTACGCGTGCACGGTAATGCGTTTCGCCTCGCCTAGGCTCTGGCCAATCATTATGTTTGATTTGGGGGACTAAACATTTTTCGATTCGAAGCGATTCGCGGCACAAGTTGTTCAACCGAACGGAGCCGATTGTACGTGACGTTGCGTGGCGTTCGTCGACTGGGGAAGAGGTTAAAGAAGGGACTCCCAAATGATGTATATCGAACAGTGCTTGAAGTTAGAGTAGAAGTGGATGAATCTCGCTTCTAGAATTAGAACATTAGACGCTTTATTGGGAAGTTTCTGCCTCGATTTTAACAGTGATGTTCAAATGATCTCTCAATATCTTTAAACAGTCGAGCATATGAGAGTTGTAGCTCATGATAGTGAAATTCTGATGCAAAATCGCATTTAAAATAACTTTAAAAAGAAAAACAAAATATTGCGCCTACAGATAGGCAATGTGCAGTACACCGCAGCAGAGCCTACTCTTGTTTAGTAAAAGGACGAATTAAACTTGCACGATCAAGGCTGTAAGAGTGTGGAAAATGTATAGCATTAAAAACAATTCAAATAGTAGGACTTATGTATCAAAAGCTTAAATACGTCTTGGTACAAAATATCTGAAGAATATGTAAGTCAACTTGAGAATAAGAAGGTTCTGAATGTGAAGCGCATGTTGTTAAGTTAAGGAAGTTAAAATGACTTTATGGCGCATTATCCTCAATTTTAAGAATCATTATTTTCTTTAAGATAAATAAGGTTCTCTCAAGTCTTCTACAGGGTAAAAGGAAGGATCTTGAGGCTGATATCACCAGATATATTTGAAGGTTTTTAACTATTGGGTATAGACATTTGAAATTGCTGTGATTGCGATATCACCTGAAGCCTCCTTAAAGATATTATGATCTAAATTCGTGGTAATTATTCTCAAATTACGCTTCGTCAACTCATCTGACGTTTAATTTCATCACACACTGTACCGGTCTGCCGATATTAGGGTAAATAGTGATCATGGCCACGATCTCCACCTGCTACGCGCACAAGTCTCTCCATCAAACGAAGCACACACACGGCGAACGATGTCCGGAGTCTATTGTCCCGACGACGCATTGCCCCTGACCAGGACCATCGTTATCTCGTTGAACGCTGCACAAAGACGCACAAGGACATGGACTCGTTCGGTCGTACGTCATCTCTCTCTCTCTCTTACCTACTCTTTTAAACTCCAACGCTCAACAAACACTGGCGCATGGAACAGCCATTACGTTTGAGGGGCTCGAAACGATAATAACACTTCAAATCTAAACAAATGGCCTTCATCTCACTGTCACCCGACGGTTTCCGTCGTTATCATCGATGAGCGGACCATTGTTTTTCTGTTCCCCGGTTCCTGTTGCCGAAATGGTGCGTCTATACGTCCGCAGCAAAGTACTCGGTAATGAGATGGAAGATGCAACCTGTACACACACACAGAAAATTTGGATGCCATCCACAAAATTGGAGAACTTGGAGATAAATGACGCCGATGGACTTTCTCCGATGTGCAATCGTATGCAGAAAGCCGTCAAGGACCTTTGCTAGCTCCAAAAAGCTGATGCATACATACACCAACACATCTCTTTTGTAACCGAGCGAAGAGTATCCGGTGGAAGAAATTTTAATTAAGTAAATGGTTTAATTATCAAAATGGCATTAATTCGATGTCATCTCGTTGATGACTGCTATTCAATGTGAGGCCCCATCCTGATCATCATACGATGGACGAGTGCGATTCGCCGGCTACCTCGATGTACCAGGGAGTGTGTGTGTGTGTTTGTGTGATCCATGGTGTGCAATGGAAGGCTTCCGATCGAAACATGGAGCACCTTTGCGGAGGTACCAGCAGCACTATTTAAGGTAATTGGCTGTTCCGGAATTTCGGTGCATGTAACTGAGCTTTCCCGGTGGCGTTCGCCAGTAATTTCGAAGAATTTTTCCCACGAATCGTTGGAAGTGGATGTTGCAGCTATGCTATTTCCGATAACCTAACCAAACCGCCAGGCTTCAATGAGTTTCATCGCTTCTCGGACATTGGCGAGAACGATTGCTTGGAAATCTATTTTAAAAGAGTCCATTGCTTTTTGAGCTACAAGAACCGCACGCTACAACAGCACAACAACGCACACAACATTATGCTAATCGGAAACAAAACGTCTTCTGCTGACGTGCGTCGATTTATGTCCGCACTCGAGTTTTAAGAACGTCACCAAACAAAAAAAAAACCTTTTTCCCCCGAGGGGCGTTTGATAGCGATCCTCCCACGAATTATTGCCGACTTTTGCAACCTCGAACGGGATGCGTTTTGTGCGCAAAGGTCAACCGATTCAGCGTTCCGGAGGGTCATCGGTAATGTATGCTTACTATTGTAATAAATCTTTCCCACAAATCGGGACTGAATTTACGCATCTTCCGGTAGAGAAGCGATTGGAGAAAGATTGAACTGAATTTCCGTTCTCATCAAGGTTTGATCCTCCTTTCTGTTGGAAATGCGAAGAGAAGCATAAATTACGCTTCTGGTGGATTGTTGCCGAGACGACGACTATGATCGTCTGGCGCAACGAGAAAGACATTTCACGAGACGATTTAAAGCGCAAAAGAATGGTAAACTGTTCGAAAGGAAATGGCAGTGGCACGCCTTTTCCTGGTTTCGGTGAAATGATCTCATTCGGAAGAGAAAGAGAAAAACAGTGCTCAAGAGCTGGTGAAAGTGGCCAGCCCTTCAGAAGAAGACATTCAATTCGAATCCTTTTTCTTTTGCTATAAAATGGTGGGTATGATATAAAAAGGATTAGAGTTTAGAATTGCGTTGCGTTGTTTGTGAAAAAGCGTTTAAACAGCCTGTAACCGCCTAATCGAATTTCTCGACTCCTGCGTGTATGCAATCCGCACAACACAATTCTTAAAGCTCACTGTCTTTAGCTGTCAAAATAGTCTTCCGTATAGAGAGACTGAATGTGTACGTGTATTCATCGCACTAAACGCTACCGGAGCGCTCGCGTCAACAAAATCCTGTCTGCACGCGACACGTCTAAGGTTCATCACAAACGTTTCTCCTTTATCGCAGACGACGACGACGACGAGCAGCAGCAGCTTTAAAGTGAAGCTAATTAGTGGTGCGCATTCGGTAGCCCGAATCATCATCACGGCTATCTCTCCCGGCGGGAAATCTCGAGACCTCCGGGGACTGCAAGCGTAGCACCAGTAACAAGCGGGGCCTTTTTACAAAAACTCAAGCTCAACCCCGTCGACTGAGAGCTGTTGCAATTTTGTTCCCGTCTTCCAGCACACACACACACCTAGACGTCCCTCACCAGACGTTACACCTGAGATGCGGACCTGGTGTGCGCGCCTTGCGGACAAAAAATCTTGAAACATTTACAAGCGGCGTTAATTAACTTTATTAAAGGTTTTTGTGTGTTTCTATAATTCTATTTTCACAATAAGCTTACACAACAATAGCCGGGCAGTTGGGAAAACCTTGGGCGGAAGATGTCCGGGAAGGGAACGGAGGCACAGCGTGTTCTCGGGTTCGTTTGTTCGAAGCTTCTCTTTTCTCTTCCTCTTCTGCTCTAGCTCGGTCTGTGTGTGTGTGCTCCTGAAGGGATAGAACTGATGAGGCTCTCAACCGAGCAGAGCTCCAAACGGCAGCAGCTCCAACAAACAACCAATTAAAATAGAGGAAAAACTTTTGCTTTTCCTCTCCTGTGCACAGCAAAAGTGTGTGCCCCGGTGTGTGTGTTGTGGGTCGCGGCTTTCGCTACGTTCGGGCTGCGAGCGGGGAAGCACCGAGGGGAGGAGGGATGGGAAAGAAAAAACCGGAAGCGGTACATGACTTCATTAAAATTACGAATGAAAACGATTGCACCAAAGCTGGAGAGATAAGCTGTTAAATGGGGAAGGATCCTGTTGCGGGTTTTTTTTCGGGGGAACGGGAACTGGTGGAAAGGGTGCTGTGCTGTGAAGGGTGCTGTGCTGTGAAGGGTGTTTTATGTCCGAATCCGCTGCGCTTAGTGAAGCCGTGAAGCCAGGCGTTTGCATCCAACGGTTGCGTCTAGGTGCGACGACTCCCGAGGTCAATGGTTGCAATAATGAACTTCTGGGAGCGATCGATGGACACATACCTGATTGCCCGGTGTAAGTGTGAAGTGTGGGAGTCACCTACCACCGTTCTGGGTGTGTGTGTGTGTGGGGAATGTGTTTGAGTTTAATTAATTGAGATCGTTAAAAATAAATTAAGTTTGTTTAAGTGAGGACCAAGCGTCCGAGAATCATTTGTGGAGAGATAAGAAAGGCCGTTTTTAGGTACCTCCAGTAGTCTCTAACGCCTAAAGAGGTGCAATGCTGTGACGAATGCTCCTGTAGCGATTGCTAAGCTTAATATCCTAGTTGGTATTGATTTACGCCTAAAACTATGCAATCCTATGTTTCCTTCGTAGCCTCATTGCTGCCTATCCTGTCAGCGACGACACAGTCACCAAAAAACGACTTTATTTTATTTCACTATAATGTTTAACTAGTGAGGAATGTTTAGAACAAGTTTTATGAGATTTTCTCTATTAAAAACATCCACTTTAAATAAACATTAGCTTCCAAGTAATCCTTTTATTAGTTTAATTAGGAGAATTCCATTAGAGCTAGAGTTTTTTTTTAAACAAAAGCCTCACAGCTCCCTTTTTCCACCCAACAGAAGCCACTACCCACCACTTCGGGTTTGGCCGGGAAAAACCTCAATATCAAACCCACACGCAGCACTCGCGCCCTGCTCTAGTAATGGTGGTGTTGGTGTGGGTTCCGAGCGCCAGCACTTTTCGCTCAAGTATCAAATTCTCTTTCGATCTCCCTGTACCTACCGTGGCTGGGTGGAGGAAAACCTGGTGGGAAACCCCGTCTCACCAATTTTGCGCCCACAATTAAACGCTAAACCGACCGAGTACCTGTCCAGTTCCTCGGCCCAACAACCTCCCTAAACAAGGGTTCTCTATGTTTCTATTCATTTTGCATTTAATTTAATTTAACTTAATTTCGTTTCATTTTGTGTGCCTGTGTGTGTGTGTGCGGTGTGTTTTTGTTTGCAGCAATACTCGTCTCACTTTACACCTTTTTACCCTGCTCCCTCCATCCCCCATTTCCCTCACCCTGGAGTTTTCTTCCAGTTTTTTGCTGCGGTGAAATCATCCGTTTTGGAAAGCTGCTCGAGTTTTAGCAGTAACGGAAGCAATTGTTGGCAGCCAAAATAGACAATAAGAGTGAGCGGCACGGGAGGGTGTTTTCCGAAAATGGAAGGGAGCAGAGCAAGCGGTGTACCGAGCCGTGCCTTGCGACAGAAGGACATCTCGTTGTCATCGTCGGGCACAAGACAAGAACAAATTAATATTTAATTATACAGCAATTTAGCCAACTTGCTCGATGCCGCTGTAGTTGTCGGTAGTATTGCGTTTTCCCCATGGTAACCTTGGGGGTGGGTGGGTTTGGTTGGAAAAACACACACACACACACCAAGAAGCAGCATCATCCCGGGCAAATGGACGTCAAGCTAGTGACGGGTGCCGTTTCTCATTTGAATGGTTGGCTCTGTTGCCTTCACGGATGCGTTCCAACCTTATGCCATTACTGTTGATGACGGTCATGATGATGCTGTTGATGACGCTACAGTAGCATCATGTTTCGGTTTCGATATCGAGGAGCTGCTTGAGAGAGGAAGCTAATTTCGCCCGACAATGAAAGACCGGACTTGCGTCGCATTGTAATGTCTTCGTGACAGGCATCATGCTGCAGAACGGGTACATTTTTGGGAAACTCTAGCCAAAATAAGTTCCTGTCTTTGTTCTTAATAGATACACTAACCATGTTTTTTGTAGAATAATTAAATTTCAGCTTTAATTGGTTCATTTGCCTCATCAGAAAGCATTTATACGCTCAAGCAAATAGCTACCAACATTCAGATTGCATGCATTTAGGCGCATACACACAAGCGAACCGCAAATACGCCACAATGTATGCAATTCTCCGTGGATGGGTACTAAAGTCACACAAATTACTTATCCAACCGGCAAACAACGCGTATCTGGCCCCGTAAAAAGCATATCAATACGTTCGTAAAACCAACAACCCAATAACGCTTGTTTCCGTTAACGTATATCCCAAATTTCCCCAAAGACAACACTCATCACCCCGCTCAAAACAGCGCGTGTAATAAACGATAATGGGTCGGAGCGTTAATGAGAGTGACTTTTCATTTTCGCGACCCGGAAAAGCGTGGAACAGTAGCCCGTGGCAGAACGTTTTCTTCTCGCTCTCTCTCTCTCGCACGACACCTCGACAACACCGATCAATTCCCAAAAGCCAATACCGACAGCAGCACAGGGACAGAAAAAATAAAATTGTACACGAAGAAGCCGACGGCCCTCCCCCGGGGGGTTTTCAACAACTCCTTTTGGCCTCCCCTCACTTAGGCATACAAGGACATTACAGGCAAGAAAATCTTACTTCCCTCCACCACACCCATCCTTTCGGTTGGACTGATAGGCAGGCCATTTAGCTGATTGCTAATTTCAAAGCTCACTGAAATTAATCACAAATATGGCGCGCACTGCTCCACACACTCGGGGTTTCTGCCACCATCTTTACCAACTCACGCGTCACTCTTCTTTAGGGGGTTTCGGTTTCCTTTTTTTTTGTTGCGCCTCCATCCCGTGTATGTGTTTTCCTTCGTGGAAATCATCCTTCACCACAGGCCCCCGACACTTCTTTGAAACGGAGCAAGAATTCTCCTAATGGCACCGCGCACAACACAGCGTGTGTGTGTGTTGTACGTATATCGGTCTGAGAGTGCACATATTTTCATGATTAAATGCTCCGGCTATTATTGTGCAGCACATTCGCAATTGTTTTGTTCGCTTTTCTTCTCCCAGAGGCTGCTTTCCATTTCACTCGGCGATGCGATTGTGGCTAAATGGGGTGCCCAGATTCATTCAGCCGGATGTAGAAGAACCATTCCGACATGGTAGGGCGGGCATGGTAATTCTCTTAATCGCTTTCCCTGGGCAAGCCTTTTCTGCGGGAAGACAGCCTATTAACAAGGGCCGCAGATTATGTATTCAGCTAATAAACCATTTTTGTGCTAGCTTCTTCCCAGAAGCGCATAATTGGATGTGATTTTACATACAATGTTACAATTTTCTCCTAAAACAATAACAATAGCACTTAATACTAAGTAAAACATAAACAATTCTTTCACAGTGCAATCAAAAGAAGAGTAAAAGCAAAAAACACTGAAACCCGACGCGAGCAATATTTTAAATATTTTTAAATTTTCTGTATTTTCTTGTTTCATTTGAATGGTTTGCCCTTCGTTTTTTTCTTCCATCTTCTGGTTTTTTTTTGTTGGGATAAGATTTTGTCCACCACTTTCGCCAAACGCCACACGCTTCGGTACAATGATACACAGTAGTATGCAAAAGTAGAGTTTCTGAGAATGTGTGTGTGTTTGTGTATCGGAAAACATATAGCACATGGTTGTCAGATGTGGAGTGTCTGGTTGTGAGTCATTTTAACTATAGTTTTATATTTCCTTTTCTTTCACCACTTTCTTCCTTCACTTCACTTCACACGGTTCACTTTTCACAAGATAGTGTAATAGATCCACTGTAACATTAAAACGAATATTCACAGATAATGACAACGCGTGTGTTGTTTGTGAGCTACACTGTTCGATGTGTTTCCTGTTTCATTGTTGGGTTTTTGTTCTGTTTTCATCATTTTTCGATCGGATCTTATCAGTAAGGAGGGATACGACGATGCAAAAGAGAGCTCTAGAAAATGTCAGCTTTTTTAATGCGTGCGTGCTCACCATCTTTTGTTATTAGGTGTGTGTGTGACAGTGTGAGTGACAGAATTTGGGGGTTTGGTTGAACGCGCGACGAATTACATCCATCCATTGTTTAGCGATTGTAATTAAAACACCAATAATCGTTTTCATCTTTGTTCAATTCGTAGCTATAGTGCGTTTGGTATGCTTCCGCTCTGTATCTGTTTCTGGTTTGAGCATCCTCCTTTTTGCTGGTTGTTGTTTTGTTTTCTGTTTTCCTGTTTTCTTCGTTCTATTACATTACATTCATACTAATGAATATTATTTCTGTCATGTTTGGTTTTCGTTACTGTGTGTGTCCTCATTAACCGAGTTTGCTTTAACATTCTTTACTCACAAAGCTGTGTGTGCCTGTTTTTTCCGTCTCACATTCTAATGTATCACCATTCCTATGCCCCCTTCGCTCATCATTCTTCCCGTAGATTTTCTCATTTTCTCGTCTTAAACTGCATTTACGATAGTTTTTTGTTGTGTTTTATAATTACATGCTGCAATAATTTACAATTTTCCTTCCTTACCCAAAGCACCCCCATCGCCTACCGAACGCGTCTGAATCCCCACCCTGGATGAGTTTCGATTCAAGTCGCTGTGCTTTGGGAAAGGGTGAACGTACCGCCCGTCCATTCTCTCTTCTCCATTCGCAGTAATTAATTCGGGAACTAAGCCCTGCTAAGAGTGTGTATGTATAACTTTAAAAGCAAAACGGGATGGGGTTTGTTTTTTATAAATTAAATAACAAAAAGTTAGTCAGTAGCAGTAATCGCTTCAACGGTGGCATCCATTTTCACTCAGTTTTTTCTTTTAGCCTTGTTTTTTTTCTTTTTTTTTTGGTAAAAGAAGCGAAGAAAGCGACTAAGAGAGATAGAGTTAGATTGAGTGTGTGTCCTTGGGGATCTTTAAGTCGCCATTACTCCACAGTTCCTTCTTCGAGAATGCTTCCAATGGTTGCCTTGTGTGCACCTTTTCCTTGTCAAATGTTTTCCGTTTTCCGGTTTTACTTCACTTCTTTTCTTTTCCATTTTTTTCTGAGCTGCTCCGGGATCCGGCATGCACGAAATTTAAAGTTAAAGGATTGTGTTTTACCTTGCTTTTTTACAACTATCTTAACACTAATCTTCTAGTCGCTGTATTCTTATAAGCTTCCTTTGCTTTATCGTGTGTGTGTGGATGTGTCTGTGTGTGTCTATTACTGAAGTATTTGATCAATTGCATTAATTTACTCCCGATCTTCCTTCAATGTTTTGCTATGCTTAATGTATGAGTGTTTTTCATCTAATCTGCATCTTTCGTAGCTTCGTTTTACTGCATACATACAGTAAGTAGTCTGAGTTGAAATTAAACTTCAATAAATTGTCCATGCATAGTTTCTGTTTTTACAAGTGTCTCCCAGCCATCGATCACGAGGCTTGCGGAAATCTGTCGATGCGCTTACGCACACCATACCAAAAGCTTCATTTTTGGCCGTATTTTAGCCGTACCGTCCTCTCTCTCTCTCTCTGTTCTAAATACCTAACCACACCACACACTACGGTGCTGCTTCATTAAAACTAGTGTTTTTTTTCTTCTATTTAACATCACAATACGATTCGTCGTGGTTTTGTCGCGTTGAGTCGTTTTCCTCTGCATCGTTCCTCCCGAATCGTGTTTAGGCGAATCGGGAAAGAGAAATGGTTAGCTCCTTAGCAAGCTGCTGCTCGCCCACCACCTCACATCTAACTATAATCAGTGTAATATATTCACAATTGTCGAAATCCTTCTTTCACTGGGGCATTGCACTCGAAGCCGAGCCCCCCCCCTCCCCCCACCACGCCCCACCCCCTTCCGTGTCTCGTTCGTCGTAAATGGCACCGATTAGTTGGAAGATTGATGGAACACAACAGACGGTATTTACAGAATCGTGTACCCGTCCGGGTTGCTATCGTTGTCCGGATCGTGCAGGTCGGACGTGAGCGTCGAGGTACCGGTCAGCGGTGATGACAGCTTATCCGGGTCGTCCTCGCTGCCCGTCCCGTTCATCGGTGTCGGTGTTGCGTTGCTGTTTCCCGCCCCATTATTCCCACCACTGACGAGGGACGCGTTGGTCGTGACCGCATTGCCGCCACCCATCGAGCCCTGATTCGCACCGAGATGATGCTGGAGATGCATGGGACCACCACCCATCGAGTGGCTGTGGAGCTGCATCGCATGGTGATGGCCACCAGCGCCAAGAGAATGCTGTGGTTGCTGATGGTGATGATGATGCTGCTGCTGCTGCTGCTGCTGATGAAGGTGTTCGTTGGCGGACCCATCGTTGGCTGTATTTGGTTCGTGCTTGGTGCTGCTACTACTACTATTCGCTAAACTATTCATAATTGAGCTGCTGCCCCGGCCACCACCCATCGCCGACAGCATTGTGGCCTGCTGGTCCACTTTTAAGCCGCCATTGGTACGCATACAACTATTACCAGCGCCACCAGTTGGCCCGTTGGCGAAGGATTCACCGTGTCCTGCATCACCGTACAGATTGTTCATGAAGGAAAGCGCTGCTGCCGTCGTTCCGGTGGAGGAGGAGGTTGAAGTGGCGGTGACAGATGGAGGACCGCCCTGTCCCGAGTTTGATCCACCGCTTCCGATCGAGGAAGGTGTCAAGGGTGGTGTGTAAAGATCGGCCGGCCCCGTATATCCGAGTTCTTTCTTGATCGGAGTTCCAACGCCATTGTTCGGACCGTTGTTGTTTGCTGGCGGTTGATTAGGCGGCTGCATCTGATGGTGCTGTTGGGCGGCTAGAGCTGCGGCGGCGGCGGCTGCAGCTGCCGCAACTGCTTGCTGCTGTTGCTGATGTTGCTGGGGCGTTCCGTAGTCGTAGCAGGGTTTTAGCAAACCGCCCGCATTTGGGTAACCGAACTGTCCGCCATTAAACTTTGCATGCGAGTGTTGTTGTTGCTGGGGTTGCTGCTGTTGTTGCGCCGGGTTGTAGTTCGCACCTCCTGCTCCACCAGCCGCCGATGGATGATGCTGATGATTGTGGTGCTGATGGTGAAGATGATGATGCTGATGTTGTTGCTGCTGCTGTTGCTGCTGTTGCTGTTGATGATGCGGATGTTGTTGTTGCATCGAGGACAACACTCCGTCCGACTGTAGCAACTGTTGGTAGGTGCGCATGGCGGCCGCAGACGGATTGCCGCCAGCCGCCGACGGGAAATCATCCATGGAGGACAGCTTTCGCATCAGGCCCATCTCCTTGCCGTACAGATGCCCGTACAGGGCGGGACCGTCGGGACCGTTGGCGGCCGCCGCTGCAGCTGCTGCAGCAGCAGCCGCCACTGCGACAGCCGCCGCCGAACTACCGTTGGAAGGGGTTGGATTAAGACCGCCGGCGGCCGACGGCAGCGGAGACGCATTGAGCCGCGCGAGGGCAAGATTACGCTGGGTGGCCAGGTCGAGATCGTCCAGCATGACACCGGCAGCGGCGGCGGCAGCAGCCGCAGCAGCAGCTGCAGCGGCGGCCGCTGCCGCACTTCCCGGTGTGGCAGCCGTCGATGAAGCGCCCACCGCTGACCGGCCAGCCATGATGGCCGACAGCGCATCGTCCACGGCCAACCCGGACGGGTGCACGGAGGACGCGGACGGTGGTGGCTGCGATGGTGGCGGTGGCTGCTGCTGGACGGGCACGGGCGGACGTTTCATTTTCGGCGGACGACCCAGCCGGGGACCATCTCAGTCGCGGGAGCGCCGGGGCCTTCCGACCTTGCCCTTGCGCAGCGGCGGGTTCGTTTGGTTGTTGGTCGTCTTCACTAGCTTGTGCCAGTCCGGCTCACACACTAAGCTGCCGCCGAGCATGTAGTACCGGTCCCCCTGCACCAGATGGCTCCCGCACTTCGAGCACTGGAAGCACTTCAGATGAAACACGTGGTGCTGCGGTACGGATTGGCCATTGTTGTTGTTGTTGTTATTGTTGTTGACGGTGCCATTTTGATTGTTGTTGTTGGCGGCGGCATTCAGGTTGTTGTTTATCGTCGTGTGGGACGTCGTTCGCATCACGAACTCGTTGGCGGGTATCGTTTGATGGCAGGCGGAACAAGCACCGGAACCGAATAACCTGTCGGAGCAAGGAGAAACGAAAGGACA
>KZ062786.1:75828-102917 GCA_002091835.1 Anopheles maculatus
TTTTTTTTCTGCACGTTTGGTAGACACGGCGCGACGGACAAGGTTGCCGCCGTGTTTGTTGTTTCCCACTCCTCGCCCGCCAATTTTCCACACCGTGCTGGGGGGACCTTTCCCGCGTTTTCCTTTTTAATCATGTTTTCCCTCCAGATTTGGTACACACAAGTGAGTAGACACGGCCACCGACCTTATGGTTTTTCTTTCCACTTCCGGAGGTTTTCCTACCGGCCATTTTTTGTTCGTCCTCTTCCTTCTCTCAATCGCAGTCTCTGCCAAGGCGCGCCTGAACAAGGTGCTCGAGCAAACGATTCGTGTAATCTGTGCTGCTTGACATCGGTGTGTTTCTTCGACAGGTTTGTGTTCTTTTGAAGCGTGTATGGTGGGGTGCCGTGGCCCCTTCGACAACTCGAGTTAAATGAGTTGTAAAGGAGATGTGTTTGTTTTTAAGCAACGGAAAAGCCGCACCTGATTATAGCCCAACAAAAACACACACACTTATGTTCTGTTGTGCAAAAAGTGCATATTGCTGCAATCAAACAGTTCAAAAGCATCATTCTTCTCGACGAATCAATGGGATCTCCAGTAGGAATGGCTTCAGGTTAGCAGAGCAAAGGCAGGGGATAGGGTAAGCGAAACGAAGGGGCAAAAAAGGAACTCAAAATCACTTATGTAAATCGAGTCAGGTCCTCTCGCAGGGGTTCCTTTCTTTCCTTCCCGCCAAATCAAACACTTCTACCAGCCCACCAACACTAACAAGCACAAGAAAGCAACCTCCTTTCTCGCCCTCATACCGGTTGACGGGAAATTACGGGAAATTTGTTTGATCAACTCTGTCAACAAGCATAACCAAACACACTCTTGCACACATACACATAAACAGTGGCATGCAGTCGAACAGCAGCAGTAGAAGTACACAACGAGAAGAGAAAAAAAGGAAACATCTTTGCTTCCTATTTTTGCATAAGGAAGGATGGTAGGAGTTGCAGCAAACGAGCTGGGAAGAGGTGTTAAAGTTGGGTGAAAATTACTTCGACAAACAGTACCGCACAGCACACACACAAACACATAGTTTATAGGGTGGAAAAGTGGTCCCGTTTTGCCAGTTTATAGTGTGAGAATTGTTAATACTTTTTCTCGGCAGAGTGCGTAGAGCTCGAAGCGTGTGGAGGTTTCCTTTTTAGTGGTGACTTAACACAGAACCTCGGTGGTGATCTGATGACCGAGATGGTAAAGGCGCTGCTCTTTCATCTCTGGTCTTCGAGACCTTGGTATCGAATCCCAGTCGGGGACCGCTTCCCTGCAATAGCGGATATTTCAAATCGTCCAGATATACGGGTACAGTCAAGTTCAAGAAAGTCAAAATACTAGATCTCTAATAAAGGTAAAGGCGCTGCTCTATCATATCTGCTTTTCGAGGCCCTGGTATCAAATCCCAATCGGGAGACCGCTTTCCTGTATTGGCGGATATTTCAGATCGTTCATATATTCAGGTACAATCAAGTTCAAGGAAATCAAAAATAGTAGATCTCTCTAGTCTTTCGAGGTTGTAGTATGTGCTTTTGTTGCGAGCTCTATGCAATCAATGGTATTGAAAAACTATAAAACTTTCTGGATGACTTCATCGCCCTGCCACAGTTCCCTCAAAACCATCCCTCAGAAATTAACAACATCTTGCTAACGTCATTAATTAAGGAGCGGGAGGGATCGGGTGAAGTAGAGAGTCAAACACGCGCGGGACATTATCGGTGTCTTTAGCCGCTCCTCCAGCAGCAGCAACAGGGCAAAGACCGCTGACGGTGCTACTTGTCGGACACCCGAACGGGTTCTTCTCGCTCTCGTTAATAATTTCTAAGGACGAATAATCTATCGCAATTAGAAGCATTATTCTTGTCCGCTCACCGCTCATCCGGTGCCACCACCTCCCAACGTTCGGTTGTTCCTCGAAAGGCAGCATAATTGAGTCATTGTTTGGTCTCTAATTATGCATGGCCCTATGCAAACATCCCCATTTGGCGCTCCTTTTCATTAGGCGAAACTTTACCCGTCGTCTCCTTTTCTTCCGATGCCGCCTTTCCCCCTTCGTCGTTCATCGTCTCATCGGCTTCCCGGTCCCGACCCATTGTCGGCAGTAAAGGTGCGAAAGTTAAATTTAATTCCACCCTGGTCCATCGTCAACAAAACCCACCCCCGCTGTGCTAGAGAAAGACAAAAGGGGAGGACGACACACGCTACCGCCTAGCGCTTCTCCAGGACCGTTTGGCCATTTGTCGGAGGATGAAGCGAGATGTGGTTGCTATAACATGCCACACACACAGACAAGACGAGCCCGGACTACTACTACAGTCAGGCTCTCTTGGGCGCAACGATGGAAAGGGCACGTTCTAAGCCCTCATTAGCAATATTCCGTTCGGTTGTTTCGAGTTAAAATTAACAACAACCAACGCTTCATTTCAGGTCATCGGAGAAGTCGCTCCTGCACTACGAGGCGAAGGTGGAAGTTGTGTCCTTAAGCCACACACACATAGCACACGAAATCGAGTTCCAGGCACGTAACAACAACACAAAATTGCATGCTCTTCTGCATGGCCGTGTATAGCTCCAAGCGAGGGATTGAGGGACGTTGAGGAAAGCCACCGAAGTCTTTACGCCGTTTTGCACCTCTTGTCGCAACTCCCCAGCACCGATAGTTCGCGGTTCTTCGACTTGTGGGTCACGTCAAATCTTTTAATCCTCTCAGACACCTCGTTTGCCTTCGGTTACCTGCGTTCGTGCTACCGGGTAACGGATAAAGGTACCTGAATTATGTTCAGCTATTCACTCAGATAAGGATAATCATGTTCAGAAGCGAGTGCGAGAGTGAGAGAGAGAGAGAACCTGAGAGCCCGGGCTATCCGCAAAACCACAACGAACCAAAGAACCTCCGACGAACCAAAACGAACGAATCATCACCACCGCCACCTAACTGTGTCTCGGGGGAACGGTGTTGCCAATTAGTGTAAGTTTTAGTCTAATGCCCCTTATGGCTGTGGCATATAAATTCACACTCTCACACGCGCGTAGGACGTGAGACCGTTAAAGTTAACTACACTTGTGATGGTTGAGATGTGGTGTACTAGAAAATTGTTACAATCGATCATCAAAGTTCCCAACGCGGGGAACAATTTCTCAGGTATGTCAACAATAGTTGTCTACGATAAACTGTGTGTTCCTTGAGTGTAAAATTCGACCTCACTTCATTATGAACACCTCTACGCTCGCCAATCACCATCATCAATTACCAACCCAAACCAAACTAACCGACCAAAACCAAACCAATCTTTGGTGGTTATTAAACCATCGAACCTGGGGACTCTGACGGGTTTTTAAAACGTTGACGCTCTAGGATAATTTCCCAACCCTGCAGATCACGACAAAAGCTGCCGCGTGGAAAAGGAGCCTCGGTTGAAACTCTGAGCATGTTTTCCACCTTTTCCACAAAATGAATGCACCCGTGATTTCTCGTCCTCCTCAGCGCTTCATCTCGCTCAAGTGTCACACTCTCGAGTGGTCGTGCGAAACCAAACCAGTAGAGTGGGAGAGATAGAAAGTGGCTCCTGACGCTGCTCAACAGTAACAGTGGTAGGAGGGCAAGGCTAGACCTCGCTGCACTATCAAATATCAGTCCTCGGGGCAAAAGTGTCCATGTCTGAATGGCTCCCGCTTTTCCCGGGTGAGACGGAGAGGCGCACAGGATGATGCTGTCGAACATTCAATTTGATGAGCAGACAACGCTCTGACTCGCTCTACCCATCCTGCTGGGGGGGCTAAAGTCTAAACCGAACCACCTGTGTGTGTTTTGCGGAGGATCTCTGGTGTGGGAAGGCCACAGTCAAGCTTCATGTTACCCCGCGGCACCGTTGGTTGAGCCGGGCCTTGCTTGTTGGCTTGGCGGGTAATTAATTTGTTAATTAATTAATTAATAAGATAAGTTAATTAAAGAACATGATAGTCCTCGGGAAACGCTCATCGTTCGTCGAATGAAGCGCCGGCATCAAAAGCACAGGACGATTCGGAGGCCCCACACAGTGAGGGTTGGGTCGTTGGAAGGATGCTACAAGCGGAGCTGTCTATGAGACTACGACTTCAGCGTGCTTCAGGTGCTACACAATCCAACGATGATCCGGGTGAGGACGCTCCTTTGGTGAGAGATGGGTGAGAAATTAAAGAAATTTTGTTTCCTTTCCATTCCTCACGTTTTATATTTCCTTCCTAATTAGTGTAACCGCGCCTTCACGGTCGTAAACACGCAACACATACACTCGTTAGGGTGGTATGTGGGTGGAAGTCGTTAGCATTTTCACCTAGCGACCATCGCACATCGGGATCTTTAAAGAAAAAGCCTTCCCTATCTATGCGCCACCATGCGTCTCCATTGGGGCCGTCTTTGGGAAGGTTTTCGGTGAAAAGTACTGATTTAATTTACGCTTGTCTATGAACCTTTTAGTTTTATACGCATAGGTACACCCTAAAAAACTTGTATTTTGTATCATAAAACCATTTAAAAAAGGGATACGAACTGGCAAAAGCTGAAAAGGAATATCTCCGATTACGAAAACGCTATTCAGGATTTCTTTAGTGAATGAAACACTCCTTTTTTCTCAGCTCCAAGCGCTCATTATACTCCACTGAACGGTACAAGCATTCGCCCAATCGTAGCCCAGTGTGCGATTCTGATGTGTATAAAGCAAATTCATGTAAACAAAATCACCCTCAGAAGCAATGAAAGTGCAGGTAAATGTTGCCGTACAAGAAGGTGCACGTACCCGAAAATCAAGGGCACGGTGAAGAACAGGAAGTGCTTTTATTTGCCACGTACATAAATAAAAAACCGGTGGCGTTTTGCTGATTTATGATCAATGTTGTCTGTTTACCTTTGACATCCTTTGCGCGCACCACAACCTTCACAGTACGGATGAAACGAAAGAGGGTTTGTGTTGTTTGGGCCGTATAAAGACGACAGGAAGGAAGAAATCAAACGAAAATAATATTGAAATAGTCGAGAACACGCCAGGCACGCGAATGATGACAATGCGATCGTTTCGCAAAATAAGGATGCTAAGATGCAAGAGTCGGGTCGTGTCGGGCTTAGTGGTCAAAAGGATTCTCTGGTGTGTCTGGCTGCAACGAAACCACATCGTCTCCGGAATGCATCTACCAGGAATGGGAAAACGGTAAACGATGTGATTCGGTACAATTTTCTTCCTGAACTAACCGAAAGAAAATGGCGCCAAGAAGCAAGCAAACGGTGCAAAGAGAACGCAGCGACGTGCAACGTGAGCATCGACCGCTTTCCAATTTAATTTCCACGCTTTGATGTTTCTTTCTAGGTGGAAGTTTGATTCGATATTTCGGGGGTCGAATAATGGTTTGATTTTCTCGCCAATCGAAGAGCTTTATTTATCTAAAACGTATTAAAATAATTCGTTTAAAAAAAAGGAATCAGAGTGTTCGTAATTCAGTTTTTCTTTTTTCATTGACAAACGATTAAGGGGATGGCATCTCTTCAAGGGCATATTACCAGAAACCACCCTCACAGTGTGCTATTCATTCACCAGAAAAGAGACAGAGAAAACAGGGGAAAACAACAAGACGGCAAACAGAAGGAGGAATAGAAAATTTGACCAATTTACAAACCCTGCGTTCCCATGTGACTGAAATCGGTACCGGCTGTTCGCGCCGCATGATGAGTGGAATCTGGTTTCCCTTTTCCCGCGCGTACCGTGCGCGCCAAGTGACAAGTGCGAGCGAAAAGAAAATGAAGGAAAGTGAGCAATCGTCCCCGCCGCAATCACAAAGCGCGCGCGATCGTTAGCAATAATCATCCTGGCGCGCGCGCACACGGTTTGCAAGGAAAGGGGCGGCGGAACACAATAATAATAATAATCATAACGAGAGCGCAGTGTTCTCCTTTGGTGGGCCGGTGAAGGAGTGGGAAGGTGGGAAGGTGTATGGACAGCCCGCTTTAAACCTTGATCTTTCCGGGTGGAGTTTGCCGTGGTCGCGATATCAAATCATCGACGATACCGGTTGTGCCCGACGACGACGACGACGACGGTGTGATACCAACGGCAACGACTAACGATGCCGATTATTATCATTATTATTTTCATTATCACCATCATCGTCAACCGCGCCACACACCACTACCATCAGCAGCATCATCATCATCGTCGCCGTGCTTTTGCGGAGAGTACAGAAGCAACAAACATTATCATTACGGTTGTGTGCCGTTGACGAGCGCGCGGTTTGGGCAGTTTTATTATTTTACATCCACCAGAGACAGAGGCGATTTGCTGTTTTGGTTTTAAATGTACCATTTAATTAAATTAATGAATGCATTACTTAGTTTTCGTGTAAGAAACGTGCCGTGCTTGAGCTTAAAATATGCATCCTAGCAACAGAGAAGCGGCCACACACTTCAACGCCCCAATCTTCGGCCCTATTCGTGAGAGATTAATCAAGTTCCTTAAATACGATAAATTTACTTCACTTTCGCACGGGGTTTTTCGTACGCCACCGAGCACAAACCACTCACAATCACAGCTTAATTGTGCACAAGCTTCTTCAGCGTCTGTGGACCTTCGCCACCATACAAACGACTTTTTGATGAGCGCAAACGGAAAAGATGAGCAAGTGTTTGAACCCCGGCAGCTCCCGGCAGCACAGCACAAGGACCCGGAAGTGAACCACATACAAATATACTCCCCCCGCACACATACCAACGCAGCACCCAGGGTGGGATTTCTTCGAGCGCTCGGCGGCACTGCCAAAAGACGTATGAATGAATTTGTTTGAGGATACAGTGAAAGCAACATACACATAGAGAAGAGAGAAAAATCAATCCTCTTCCATTTTCCCGTCACTTGCTTCGTGTTGCTCGCTTCTCATTGCCTTATTGAATGACTATTTGCTGTTCGTTTGTGAAGACGGTGGAAGGCGACTAGGTACCCGGGGATGTCTCGAAACCAATGAATCAAACAACCTCCACCTCGGTGTCTCCGGTCTCTCCCCGTTCGTCAAGGTTGTTACCCGGTTACTCTTCAGCTCGGACGAGTGTAAAAGAAATGCCAAAAATGCGACTAGACGACGACGACAACGACGACGGTGGGACCTGTGTGTCGTCGTGTATATAAACGGGGTTCCCGTGCTCTCACCATCGTACGCAACACTAAGCCGAGGCGACGACGACTCAGATTCCTCCCAGTACGTCACACACAAATTAATGTGCCATAGAAAAGTTGCAGGAATAGAAAATCAAATACAATTGTGATTGAAAATCATGACACTCACACACACACACACACGCTTTCGAACGAGTGACATGAATAGGGCGAAATTTTCGTCGCCAACTTCCAACTCGTGCATGCAGGGAACGCAGAGAGATGCATGTTGGGCGGGCTACTGTTACGGACGGACGGCAGCAATCAGGACGAATTGGAGCTCAAATCAGAAACAGAGCAAATGGGAAAGCGGGGGAGACACGAATCAGCGGAGAGGCAAGACGAAATCATGAAACAGACGACGTGCAGACACACACACGCCAAAAGATTGGGATTCGGTGGGGACGCACCGGAGGAGAAGTTGTTGGTGGCAAACACATTTGGCAATGAGAAATGGAATGATGATTTATCCCTCGTGGAATGTGGGCAAAAAGCTAGGATTCTGCTGTCCAAAAAAGGTAATTTATACTGTTTTTTGACTAATATTTTTTTTATGCTGCTCCAAGAAGAACGTAATCAAGATTTTGGAAATTAAAGAATCTAAAACTCTACTGGATTTTGTTTTATTAAGTGTCTGTTCCCATAGTGCAGAGCGGTCAGCTGACATCATTCGCCGGCCTTCCAAACCGGAACCCCGGTTTAAAGGGACAATCGGACGAAACTATCTTCCCGTCCTGGTGGTCCCTCGAGAAAGGAGCAAAGAACAATCAGCAACAGTTTGGGAATACGTTGCCGACATAAAAATTCAGATGCATACACATGGCCCAAGAGTCTTGAAGATGTTGTGAAGAAAATGTTTGATGTTAATAATCATAAGAGCATGGTAATCGTTCCCGCAATCCAATCTGATTCGATCTAAATTAATTAAGAACCCGAGGAAACCATATCAAACCATTTGCACACGACTGATTATTGAATTTATCGTATTAATTACTCTCTCCCGGGTTTGTGTTCGTGCCAAACATTCCTTCTTGGTAAACAAACCGAGACGCAATGGTTCAAAGTTGTGCTACACGCGTACACGCACAATCACTGTAAGTAAAGAGAGATCGATTCTCGGCATTTCCACCGTGAAGCGAAACCACCCACGGCAGAAAAGGATTTTTGGTTGTTAGTTTGGAAGCGAATTTTCCACTGCAATCATTAGTGCCGAATGAAATGGTTTTGGCTTCAATTCGGCACTCGTTACCGTTCTAATAGACTCCCTTCCAGTTCCCGCAACGCGTACGCGCAACCACGTGTTTCATGGAGGCGCATGGTGCTTCATACAACGCACACGCTCTTTCTCGACGTCCCTGTCGATCGGTGTGGCACATCCAAGCATCCCAGTTCACAGTACCGTGTGAAGTAGTGATGCCTTTACCTTTCATCAATCGA
This sequence comes from Anopheles maculatus, assembly GCA_002091835.1. NCBI lineage: Eukaryota > Metazoa > Arthropoda > Insecta > Diptera > Culicidae > Anopheles > Anopheles maculatus. The sequence goes on from KZ062786.1 coordinate 84,462, forward strand.
ATGGCTCTAGAAAACGGGGAACAAACGGCGAGGATAGTATTACATGGGGACGAACTGGTCTAACAACTACACACACGCACAGTTGTGAGCTGGCTCCATCGTTCTGTCGATGGGTGTACCTACCTCCCCATCACATCTTTCCTCCAATAAAACCGTCTCAAACTGTCTCACCGTGATAGCGAAAATTGCGTACAATCACTGGAAATGATATTTTTCTACCCAACCTTATCCCTACACCCATTTATCATCACTTAAATTAATTTCATCGGTTGTTTCGGTAGGGCTGCCAGTTAACGTGCTGTCGGGGAGGAAGAGAACGAGGGAGCACCCTTCCGTCAGCATCCGGAGTAAACTTACAGCAGAGTCTACCAGTCCCAGAAATAGTTCCTACCAGTAATAATCGTGCAGGCCGCCTCTCGGTTAGCAAATTCGCTCACAGAGGAAAGAGAAGAATCAAAGGGAGCTCTCCCTTGCCAGGCCTACCCTACCACAACTTTACATAGGTTATCCTTTGGTCGGGGCAGAGCGAACGGCAACACGGACAATATAAATTGGAATGATCGAAGAGAATTGAAATGGTATGGAGAAGCGGTCGTCCCGGCAACTGCTACTTTGTGTCTGTGCATATGACTCGGAGCTCGGAGGGGACGAGCGCAGATTTGCACACAGACACACTGGGCCACATAGCCGAACAAAGAGGAGAGCCCGTTCGGGCTGGTGAAAATTCATTAGAGATTATAGAAATGGAAAATGATTGCACCAGTAGCCAGGGACGATCAGAGATGCAAGCAACAGTCTTCGAAGCACGGAGAGCGAGAGTGAGTAAGGCACTCCAAACCGATCCAAGATTGGCACAGCATGGTAACGTATCTGCTTGCCCCATCGTCCGTGCTTCTTTGTGCCGCTTCTTGGGGAGCAATTTTCTTCCCTTTGCGTAGGTTTCCACCTCGAATCCTGCTTCTCCAGGGCTGTTTTTTTAAACAGCTCTGATTCAAGACACACGACCCGACGAGAGAACAAAACCCACAGGATGCGGCAATGACTAACTGTAATGATGATCACGCTCGATGAGAAAACCGCTACTTCTACTCCATTGCTGTGTGCGTCTGTGTGTGTGTGTGTGAAGATGATTCCATGTTGAGCTAATTTTGCTGATTGAATTTAGGTTCATTTGCTGAAGGGATTTTGCGGGATTGAATTGATGGGTGGAAACTGTCGGGTAGCGCGCGCTGTGGCACCCGGCTCTGTCCTGTTTGCTTGCGTCTTTGATCGAATTATCGCTCAAGGATGCGAGAGAGAGAGAGAGAGAGCAAGAAGGGCGGACGACAAAGAGAACAAGCTCTAGCAACAGGATTCACCTGTTGGGCTCCCGTGTTGATTGGATTGCGATGAGTGCCGTGGGGCACTCATCCATATACACAGCCGCCCCCGCACTTCTCCATCGGCGACTGACTCTGTTTTGCGTTATGGTGCAGTTTAACACACACAAAAAAAAAGACTGGAGAAGAACTCCAATCTCCGGACAAACGACAGATACGGAGTGGAAAGTGTTTTTTTGCTTCCTGATCCCTGTGTGCCGTGTCCAAAATGTAGGGATCAAGCGAGCAGGACAAAAGGCAAAGGCAAGCAAGGTAAACAGAGTTAAATTAATTTAACACCACAGCAACGGGCGTCCCGGATATCGTTTGTGTGTTTGAAAACACATTTTCTGCTAGATTAGATTTGGGAAAAATGGGAAACCGTTTTGTGTGTCCTTAAGTGAGTGTGAACGACGCGCAAACTGCACGTAAAAAGACACATCAGATAATACGCGACATTAAATTGCATACTTTTAGGCGTTTTGCAGCGAAGGATGAATTTAACCAAGTTATAATACATTTGTTTTGAAAATCAAGCAATATTTACCGCAATGAGTGCAAGGGCAACAAAAAATCCTTTCTATCAACCTGTTAACAGACTCGACCCAGCATTCCTAGCAGAAACACTACTAACCGAATCGAACAATAGTTATTCTGTATTCCTGCCAAAGTTACACGACGTGAAAAAAAAGGAAAACAATCGTTCTACCACTCTATCGATCTCTCTCCTGCGAAGTAACAGAGCGTCTTAGTTGCTTTTGCCATCTTTAAAGTGGGGCACACAAGGTATGGGTGAATCCTTCCTGCTTTCCTCATTAGTCGCTAACGAACCAATCATTCAGCACACAATTTGCGTGCCCCGGAAACAGGAACATCGTGTCCTCCTCTGGCCTTGCGAGGATGCTTCGGCAACGAAAAAAGGACGCTGCAGCAAGTGGCACCGGGTAAGGCAACACCGAGCGATACACATACACCGACGCACCATTAGTACCGACCGGTACGACGGTTTGTTTGGCTGGGGCGCACAGTCGATCATTATTCGAGGAATTGTTTTGCATTCTTGTGTGGTGTGTGCGTCAATTTTAGCTTTCTCTTACATCGGATGTCAATCCACGGAGCAAAAAAAAAAAAGCTTCCAGCTGTCGAACGGAGTGCCGCGTGTTGCGTTCCAAATTAAAACAAATCAAAACGAGGCCACAGCCGGCTGCCAAACATCCAGTGTGCGTGGTGCAATAATGACCGTGTGCTGTTGATTGTGGAGAAGAAAAGAAAAAAGACGTTACAAAATAATAAGACCCTCTCATTACATACCTGGTGCGCCAAAAGGGATAAGCCTACACTTAAGTCACCCTGTAGCAAATGGGGCACGCAATGCGCTCCCGTACAACACATTGTGCAACAATGTTCCGAACCCGAACGCACCAAAACACGATGCTATGCTGTAGTCCGAGCGGCTTCGTTTTCGCGACCTGGTCGTTATTTATGATCCACCGGTGCTTCCTCAAACAGAGCCGGCCGAGAGAAGGCACTGGCCGATAATAATGCGGTACGCTTCGAAGGGTGCATTCGTTTGATTCCTTCTTGTGGTTCGGTTTTATTTGCGCATCTTCCGATTGAAGGATGGATGCCGCTGCTTGAACGGGGCGAGAAAACAATGATTAGCTGTCCGATAATGAGGCCGCACTTATTGGACTTACAAGAGTCTGCTCGGTTGTTACGTAAGCTCTCGCTGACCGGTGATGTTCTGGGCTAACAAGCGCCAAAGGAGATTTTATTTATTCGCAAGATCAGCCGCAGGAATCGAAAAAATAAAATCACCAACAACACCAACGACACCCAGAGAATGGTCAGAACGAATTACGTGGAACTTCCCAGTCCAGAAATCCTCCAGAAATCGAAGAATGTGCAACCGTGCAATTAGAGTGGATCATGCCGAATATTTTCATCCGCTCGCTCTCTCTCTCTATCTCGCACTGTTTCTCGCAAACCACAAAACGGACCTTTAAAAGTTGGTCAGATTTCTCGCGCGTGGGGCGAAAAGTGAGCGATTTAACCCGGGTGTAGCTTGCAAAAACGGGAAATGAATTGTTGCTTAATTTTCCGCCTATTTTCTTTCGCTGCAGCATTCGCAACACCGTACGGCAATGGGTGTCTTTCGTTTGGGTTTGTTGTGGCCGTAGTCGGAAGACGGGTCGGTCAGCAGATGATACGGTGACATCAATGTATCGTTTAATTGGGTCTCAGGTTTTAGGTGGCTTCGGATATGCAACTTGCATGCATTGAGCTTTGTAGGATCGTTTGTAAATGGCAATTAAGGACACTTACCACAAGGAACGTTATCCTGGTATCAATATAAATTAGACAAACATTTCTCGAGCAAACTATACACACAACAAAATGAATTTATTTTGAGGACACTCTGCTCTGATGCTCTCACACACATCGGGACTCTGTTTGTTGATATAGTTTCTTGTTTTCTCGCTTTCCATTTGTCGTACTTTAACCTTTTTCCTCACGCGACATATGGAAGAGGAGGTCAAAACATACACACAACAGTTTCCGATTCGATTCTCGACCTCCACGAAGTTGTTGCCACTCGTGCAGAGAAGAAATAGAGCTGCCCATCAAGAACAAGTTTTTAATTCCTCTTTTAAACGCTCTCGTCTCATGTTGGTGGTAAAACATACACCCCGATAGGAAGCAGCTGGTAAGGAACGGAGAGTATCGAAATTAGAGTTCCCCGTGGGATTGGCACCGGACACCGTCGTGCTGGACCACACCAATGCACGAGGGACAACCGAAACCAACAGACGAAAACGAGAGAGAGCGAAAAGGGCAGAGCTCGGGTTACAACACCACCCCCGGGGAGTGGGAATCGATGTGGGAAAAGGATGAGAGAAAACCAATTACATTTCGTCCACCACATTCGCGTCGCGTCTGTGCTAGGCACACACCGCCGCCACCACGTAACATTTCCGATGCTGCACACGCTGGAGCGCGGGTCGGAAATGGGTGAAGAACGGGCCAACAAAATTAAGGAATTATCCCTCGTCTAGGAATTAAAAGCGTAACGAAGATGGGAAATGGCGAAGCACAGGAGCGTGTGCGAGAAGGAGCGAAAGAAGAGACCGAAAAAAAAAACACAGGGAACCTACGAGAACCGAAACGTAAGTGACAGCTACCGATAGTACCTCCGTCAACCCTCGTCAATTAGAACCCGGGCCGAGAGACGTCAAAATTCACCACGCCATCGAAATTTTTCTTTCACTTCCTGGTGCTCTCTGCCAGCAGCCGGGGCCCCGTTCCCATCTGCAAGATGACGTCGCCGGTAGAGTAGACGTGTCAGGGCGACTCGATCGAATGTGCCGAATGTTTCGTTACATCTTCTTTCCTGGCCGAGTCTGGGCCTGGGTGGGTCGGTAGGTGGACAAAGAAATTGACTCGATTCCCGGTTTGGCAACAACCGTTTGAGCGTTTCGGGGAAAAAACAATAAAAAAAAATTGCACATCATGATCAGACTAGTTGAGGACGCAGCATGCTCAAAAACCCCCCGGATAGACTAAAATAACGCAAAAGTATCAAGAGAGTTCGCTCAGAGGGTTTTTTTTGTCGTTGGTTGGCGAGAAAATTAAATTTTAACCACCTTTTATACTTCTTTTTAACGTCCTCTCCTGTGTTCCGGTTCGCAACATGCAATAAACACCATACAACACATCAACTGGCGATCATCTTCTACGCCCTTTGGGGGAATGAATAATTAAATTTGTTCGATCCCGAGAGTGCCCTCAAACTGATTAGAAGTGTGAGGGTGATATCCCTGTCAAGGACGTGTCTCCAGGGTTTAGGGTTTTTTTTGTCTGCTCTTCCTTTTTGACTTTGTTCTCCTCTCTCTCTCTCTCTCTCTCTCTCCCTTCCCCAGCTCTAAGAGTAATTGAAATGCAACGCATGAGCATGTCAATTAACTGAACCTTCGGGATAAAGTGAATGCGGACCTTAGCGTTCAGCAATTGATCGATTGATTGGTTATATTTTTGTGTAACAATTTCGGGGAGAAAAACGATAAAGCTGTTATATTGTGTGCTTGATTGCTTTAAAACCATTTATTACACATTCTGGGAAATTATTTACGAAACTGCGAAGTTCGTTTTGAACAAACTACGAATATCCTAGAGCGATTTTAACTCAAAACAAATGTGCTGCAATAAATTTTTTAACTGCATTCACTGTGTACCTATAACCAACAAAATCACTCACACGAGTTGCAATCCATGGAATCAGATTTATGCATTTAGCCTGGAAAAGTACACACTGCGTAGGGTTGTGTTGTGATTCCACGATAATATAGTTTTGACCAGTGGAACCCACGAAAATCGGCATGATACGACGCGTAGGCCTAGGTCTAGTTTAAAGTTCTTCGCATGAAAATCAAATAGGTTGATATTGTTTTGTTTTTCAGAAACTATATTTATGTTAGGACATCTCGTCTATGTTTCCAAGAGCGTGAAATTAATTTTGAGCACAATATTTAGCTAGTCTGTTTGGTAAGCTTGTTTCATCCAGAGTCCAGAGTCCAGAGTCAGAATATATTTTTCGTCTCTCGAATTCGCCGATTCCCAAAAAACCTCCCAATATATCTTGATAAAATTAACTAAAAAAAGGAACACAACCGACTATTTCAATAATCACACTTCTGGCGCATTCTAAGCTCCACACAATCTGAACGAGGCGAAATCCTTTAAACTAATTTTGTATCAACACACTGCCACACACGTTCGGTCCATTCGCTAGCGTGCCTCTTTCGCGAACTACAAGTTCGTTGTGAAGAGGAATCAAATTAAAAAATTCATAAATTGCATTCGACCCACCAATACTGAAAAATCCTAAACCCCATCGATAAAAACAAAACCCCACCCACACCCAAAAATGCGTGTCGAGTGTGTGCGTGTGTTCCCTGCTGTTGCGCTGCTGATCACCTCGCAGCAACTCAAGTGGCCCTTATAGGCACACAAAAACGCACCTCTATCCTAACGCTGTTCTCGCGTTCGTCAGTCAGCCGGCGTTGGTCGACTTTTGAGCAAAGTGTCCGGGCGGAAGGGTTGGCCACCAGGTCCAGCGCAGAAACAATGGCGAGCGAGCGTCCTGCGACTGCCTAACAACCCGCCGAATGTTTAGAGGTCCTTTTGTCGATGCACACACTAATTGGAATAGTCATGCGGGTGCGCGAGCCCTACACACTTGTGCCAAAAACAAAGAGAGAAACCAAGGTTATGTATATGCGTGCAAATGATCGTATCGTCCTGCCGAGGCGGGCAAAAAATGAGCATGAACAGTGGTGACAAAAACCCTTCAAATCGACGGCAGGACTTCACCGAGAGGTCTGAGGCACACTAACGTGCGCTCTCTGCATGTTGAGGTTGTCGAAGTATGGGGGAGGAAAAAAAGCCGTAGTTGGTTTCCGAAAGGACGAACGGATTAAAACAAAAGATTGATTGAATTTCTCTGACTTCATTTCGCGCCACACTCTGTGTCTCTGTGGCGATGGCTCTGCTGGTAGCCCAAAACCGAGGACCGAGGCTTCGCATCGCTTTGCGGATAACAACCGGATGAAGCACCATGGACAGAGCACACAGGCGTAAGAGCAGCTTCTCATTCACCGAAAAGCGCGGCGAGAAAATCCGCAACAACGATAACACGGAAGGACACCAAAACTATATCAAAACTAGAACAATTTGTGTTTTTCGCTGCTTCGGCAGCTTCATAAGGCAATTTCTGGAACAAAATTTTAGGCAATCTGTTCAACCTGTTCTAACTCGGCGAAGGGTGTGCCAAACAGATGGAACCAGCACCAGCAATAGCAGCCAGAGCACAGCGAAAAGAAATAAAACACAGAGACACGATCGACCAACCGGTCCAGTGATTGATTATGACTACCCAAACAATTTGGGGGTAAACCAGATTGGTCCTCTTATCCTGCACGCTCTAGGGGAACAGCATTGACACGGTCTGTGGTATCGGTGTGACGTTGTGTGTCCACGTTTAGCGACATAACAAATACACCAAAAGCAACATAAAAACAACTCCGACAGCGCGAGATATTGGTTAGAAATAACGAGTTGGTGCAGTAATTGAATATTCTAGCCCTGATAACGAATGAATTTCTGTGCCTGTTTTATTCATTTTGCAATCATGTTTTGGGGATTCCGCTTGTACGGAGAAGGAAAACTCTTTTTACGTTTAGGAATTTAATCTCCTGCAGATCGATACCGGTTTGTTGTCTTTGCAATTATCTTTAATTTTACTAATGCACAGAGCTGTATCCCTGAGAACTGCACGCTGCAACACAACAACAATGGACCTCCTTCCGAAAAAAGAGCCGATGCGTTACAGTATTCAGATCATTAGGTTTTGCTTTGCTATCCCTGTGTCGCACTGTGTATTGTATTCTTTTTTCCCAACACTTATCATTTTGTTTAAACGCAAACAACACCCCAAAGGGGTCGAGAAACCCTTTTAAAAAATCACTTCCTTCTTCCGGTCGGATTCTCGTTATCCCGATCCGGGGGCGAACAACAGACGACTTTTGATTGCTTTCATTAGTATAAGCACTTCGATTCGTGTCCGGGTGGCGAGAGAAACGTCGCTTAATGCTGCGAAAGCGTTAAAGAAAATCCAGGCTATCGTTTGAAGACTTTACGCACCACCAGCGCAACACACCAGTGCCCTTGGCAAATGTAATAAATAACGCAAAAAGTAAATAAAAAACATCGAAGAAATGAACATCTCCCGGCACAAGGCGGGGGTATATCTCACCGGTTGTGGCAACTTCCGGTAGATGATTATGCTTTGCGATGGTTGCAGCAACCCTTCGCTTTTGTATCAAACATTTTCTCATCGACCATGCCCCCCAGGAGGTCTAAGGCTAAGGATGCAACTAACAAGAACAATCATTATCCTTTGCAGGAGTTTTTACAAGGAATAAGTACTCTTCAAGGCGTTAGGAGTTCTTATCGGTTGTCGGTGAAGCACCACACGAGAAGAACACACAACATCTTGGAACGTTTAATCCCGTTTGTGAAGCAATTAAGGTCCGTTTCAGTGCATTCGCATAATAGCGAAGCAGCGAGAGTATAATATAAAGGATTCTTTTTCGCTTCTACCGGTCCTACTTCGGGTAGATTCATCAGGTAAAGTGCATCAAACAATCGTTAAACAAAGAAAATGTAATGAAAAACACTTTCCACCCGATTGCAGCGCTTTTATCAATTCACATACACACAGTTCGCACTAATTTCTTTGAGAGAACACTGAACTTGTGGTAAAAAGGGCACAATTGTTTGGCCAATTATATCCTGCTTGCTGATGCGCGCTTAGAGAGAACTCTCGTCTACAACAATTCTTCGTGCTGTAAGTGTTCTCAATGTCTCTCTCTCTCTGTGACGTTCGACGACCGGGAATGTGGTGAAAAAGGTATTTATTTATTTGCTTCTACCATTCCGATAGACCCTTCCGGGCATCAAGATCGAACGTGAGCACCCTTCATCATCATCATCATCATCATCATCATCGTGATCACCAACTGCGTCGTGAACCAATACAAATGATTTGTTACAACGCTGGGTTCGCTCGCGGCACTGGCACGATATTGGGCCTCGACGAGTCGCGGGCTCTCGCCGAGGTAAGTAATTTAATTAATGTAACCACAAACATCCGTAATTATACACTCATCTTTCCACCTCGTGCATCACCGACTCACAGCGCGCGCGCCTACATCATCGTCCCACGCGAGAACACGACGAATCGATCGTCCGAATGGATGTGGATCGATTGGGGTTCTCTGCCATTGAATTGAGACGCCACAAACCCACAATTTGTGCGGGCTACAATGTTTCAATTTGCAGCCGCCGGTGGCTCAAATTGGGGGTATATTTGCTAATTTGAGCACGTTTCGGTTTCACAACCTCCACCGGCTTTGCTGCGGGAGTTGGAGCGTTGGAGTCACGGGAAAAAAAAAATGCAGAAGGAAAAACACATGACGGATGAGCGGCAGAAAGCAGAATTCGATGCTCATTACGCGAAACCCAAGTTCAACCAAGAGTTGTGTTGTGTGTGTGTGTACAGTACAGTGCGCTCTTCAGATGCAACAAATAACAGCCAGACGATGGCGACGAGTCGGGAACGCCATGGTAGCGTACTTTATCGCTCGATGGAGAAGCGCAGCAAGACTCGATATCCGAGGGGCTCGATCGCTTATCGGGAACAGTGTCCCGATTTTATCGCCATGGTTCGCGCAATGCCGAGAGCGCGTACGGAGCAGTAGTGGCGCGAGAGGATAGAGATAGCCGATTGGTTTCGAGAATCATGGCTAATGAGGGATAATTAGCTAAATGAAGCAAGTTAGATTTTACTAGCGATTAACAGAGCCTGAAAACACGCTTGCTACATCGGATTTGGAAGGCAAGCTGTTTGAGGAGATGTTTCGTGATTGGGGGTAGATTGTGGAACTCTAGTTTACAGGTGACTAAATCTACAAAATTGTACATCACTGCTAACTTTGTTTAAATTATATCAATTTTAAGTGAATGTCTTGAACGTTACCAGTGAACTATCTCTTTTCCGATTGTCAAATTAAACTCAAAATAAAAGATTCGAAACAGCAAACGCCCCTTTACTTTTCCAGATATTCCCCCGACCTTAGCTTAACTTCAACTTCACTGTACGGGAATTTAAGAACCAACGGTTCCAGTTTGCTGCCACACAACTGTTGAACCTCCACAGCGTGCCCTTTACACGTAGCTCTCTCTCTCTCTCGCTTCTTCTCGTAGCGATCCCACGGACTACTCGGCAACAACTGCATCAAAAGCTCCAGAAAAACCGGTCCCGGTCTGCATTTTCACAACTTGTTCATCGCACCCACAAACACAATCCCCATCCCATTCGCTCCGCGCAGGCACACATGGCCTCCTCCAGCAAAGGGTCGAGATGCGAGTCAACCAAGACAGTCCCGTTCATTAAGCGTGCACTGATTAGAGCTGTTTTAATTTGCGCAATACGCTTCGACGACGTGTTTCGTTCTGGCTTCCCAATCGCGCATGGGAGAAGGAAGAAAAAAGCAAGAATTGAAATGAAAGGTCTCTCGGCTTCCCAAAAACCCTTGGGAACAACAACAACATTGTAGCATCATTAACGGAAGGGAAAATGCATTCTCGTCCCCTCGGGTCCGGGAGCTGCGGATCGCGATCACATCGAGAGAACAGCCGCCGATCACATTCGGCCTCCACGATCCGATCGAATGCTGTGGCACCGCTGGGAGGTGAAATATGATGCCAATCATGCTGAAGATTGCGTGCGTATGTACCCGCTGGAAGAAGGAACGCTCTGGAGCATTGATTGATGGCAGCAGCAGCAGCAGCAGCAGCAGTTCCAATCGAACGAAAGGACGAAACCGTAGGGATGGGCAGTTTAAACCATCATTAGCGAAGGTGCCTCACAATTCGTTATCGGGACTCAACCGGCTCAGGCGAAGAAGATGCAACAAATTCTCAGCCTACACTTTCAGCTAATGAAGAACAGGGCTCAGGAGGAGGTTCGGCATAAATATATTGATTTCGAATTGGTTCGTGAGGTGTGGTATGCAATTTTCCCTCCCAAATCCCGGTCGAGTCTCTTGGAGCTGTTGTCTTTGCTGGAGGACACCTAATCGCTACTGATTACGAAACATTGTTCATGTCCAACGGTCGTCTGTGAGTGTATGAGTAATTGGTGCAGTGGGAAAGAGAGTGTTGCGTTTAGGTGGTTGAAGAGGTCGAAATCATGCAGCAGTAACAAACTACATACACAACACCAACGAAAAAAAAAAACGCATCACACAATGCACCATTTACACACCAGCTCGGGGTGGGTTAGCTGGCAAATAAAAGACACCAGACCGTGGACGTGGCTTGAGCGTGCCGGAAGAAGTGGAGCGAGAGAGCGCGCACACCACGAATCAATAAAAGCAATGTGCAATTAGGGATTGCATTGTTGCTTGACGCGGCCTGATGAGCGCCGTTTGTAGGGTCGCCGAGACCCCAATATCTCGGCCCGCTAATGAACCCCGATTCGGTTGCACCGGTCGATGCGAGAAAGAACAAAACGAGGGCAACGAAGGTGGGTACAATAAACATCTTGATTTGAAGAGAACTCTGGTGTACCACTGGAGGACAGGATTCAAATTAGGCAGCAAAGTCTTGATGATGATTCCTCGCTCATTCGTTCCTTCCTGTGTTCTCTCGAATTGCACACGCTTTCCTTCTCCATTTTTTTTTTTGTATATTGTCACGCGGGTATCCTTTTTGCCTGACATCATTAGTGACAGGATCGTTGTGAAGCTCATTAACATTCACTGTTCAAGGGGCAGGATAAAAAACGTGCTGAGAAACGGTAGACCTTTTTTGGTAGGTTCGTTTTGTGTATAATAAACCAGCAAATGTCAAGTTAAAGGAATCTCTCGAATTGATTGATAAGGCGTAGACGATAATGTTTGATAGAGAAAAAAGAAGGGAACTTTCTATAATTGTTAGCAAGACTCTTTTTTTTCTCTTGAAGGTCCAATAGTATATTCAATCAGTCATCCTTTCCAAACTTCACCAAGCGAAGGGTGCAATTCTCGTACGTTCTCTTCTACTGCTGATGAACTGCAATCAGCACACCACCGGATCAGATTGTGATGCCGCACACGGACAAGAAGAATTCCCTGCACAACACCTGGCGATCTGGTGGTGGTCGTTACAAGAACGCGAACCATCGCTGATGAATTTCGCACCCAGCGTCCGAAATGTAACTGCTTGATTGAACGTGTAGTCGCGGTACGGAAAAAAAGGCACAGAACTCTGTGCAAGTTCATGCCACCATGTGCTGGAGATGCGTGACACTCACCTGCACACGACGACGACGATGGCGGCATCGGCTGATGAATCATTTCGCCAAACCGTTTCCGCAACGTTCAACACCACGTGTGACGAGGGATGGTCAACCAAGAGAGAGTAAGAGAGCCGTGTGGGTGAAAGGGTGCTAATCGAGCTGACGATGGGCTCAAACGAGCGTAAATGGTGCAGCATGAAGGTATCGGAGGTACAGCAAACGGTACCTTGGAAGCCCTGGAAGCGCCCTCACACGACGATTGACACTTCACCCCTGAGGGAGAATGTCAGGGCACCGGTTGTGTGTGTGTGTATGTGTGCTAAGCTAGCCGTGTGTGTATGTGAAAGGGGAGTTGCTGCACGCACGCAATAACGTGCTATAGTAGTTTGGTTCGCATGCCGCCACTTTGCCTTGTGCTTGGAGCACACGCACCGACTTAGGGTTCAAACGGTCCCGATCTAAGAACGTATCAAGATACTGTCAAACGCTTGGAAGCAGCTGATAAGTTTGTGGAAGAATTCGCTTATTTTAAACCTTCTTTTTGCATTAAGTCCACAATAAAGCTCCTAACTAAACCCGAATAAATGTAAATACATTCATCGTAAGTGTCCAGAGATTCTCGAAAATTGCAGAATGCGTCTCTTAATGCATTATCTCCACAATCAGATAGCAAGACACCAACCGAGAGTAGACTTTGGCTCGCCATAATTAATATTACCCATTTAATATTGGTTGCAAAAATCCCTTAAGGCTCTCTCGAAAAGCCTTCGGCAGAGAAACGTTGGAAGTTAATTTCGGCAAACTTTTCAACTCGCTCCAACACTATTATCCTTCCCCGCACACATCGAAGGCAAGGACGAAAGGCATACCCCGACGGCGGGCAGGCTTAAGGCAGTCGTCGTCGTCGCCACTAGGCACCGCACAGCACCAAAACTCGTTTCATGTATATGCTCCGGTTCGCCTGCTCTGGTGGGTGTTGCATGTGTTGGTGGGTGAGAGGTTTCCCTCTGCTTCCATTACCATTGCCATCACCATCACCAAGGTTTTGGGGAAGGAGGCACACCACCCCGGTACTCTCCCACCGAAGTGAGTGAGTTTCTAATTGACATTTTCTTAATTAAATTAGCAGTATTATGATTCAATTACTCAGAGCAACGGCAGTGGGTTGTTTCTCATGCTTGCAAGATTGAGAAGCGATCCAGTGACGACGACGACGACGGGAAAACCAGAACACAGGGTGTGATAGTGGGAGCGATGTTGCTTCTGTTGTATGGCCATTGCCATTCCTCGGCTTGCGTGTACGACGATGAAGGTGAGCTTTGGCTTTAGCAAATTAGAAAACGAAAAGGCATCTCCTCAATGTTCCTCGCTTCTGTTCTGTGCCGTCCTGTTGCCATCGGGAAGCGGGATCGGGATTAGTGCGAAAAGCACGCAAACACGTACACCAGGTGCTGCATTGCATACAACTTCCTTTTTCGTAGCGAGCGTTGAGCGTTCCCCAGAGCTCTGGCTACCGAAGAAAGGTTCAGTAGCAACCCGTTTTTTGAGACGAACAAAAATCAATCTTCTTACTTCATACGAGGCATTGTGTGTGTGCGGTTGGGAGAGTTGTACCAACACACACAGGCTTCCTTTTTTTCTTTTGCGCAATATTGACGCTTGCACGAGTTGCTCAAATATAATTCCTAAAAGCGTCACGTGTCGGATGGATGAAATGATGCAGCACCACACCAGCAGAGGACCAGCAGCAGCAGCAGCAGTAGAGTGTGTGCTCTGTTTGCCATAATCAAATCATTGTCTATCTTTCAGTCCCCGCACGCGACCAGCCAAAAGCAAGCGAGTGGGACAGCAACAAAATAAAATGTTCCCCTCCCAAACTACCGACTGGTTTTGGCACAATTCTGCAATTAGCTTGATGCAGTAATAAACCAACAAACTGGCAAGGACCTGCACCATGAAGGAAGACAGATCTCGCTCCGGAAAGGACAAACACGTCGAGAATATCGTCTATAGACGGGGGGTCGGGAATATCTCGTTTGTGAAATGGCTCGTAAAAGCAGTGCGCTTAGCTGAGAAGAGAAGAGTCGAGAACATATAAATGTTTTATACTTCCAGTGTTTCTGTGGCTCACTTAGCATTAATTATATATTTATGATACTGATGATTTGATGCACATCGACAAAATGCTTTAATGTAAATTCGTTTTTCGACTGCACAATATTTGTGTGCTGTGAACATGAAACCGAACCGAACCGAGACTGGGGAACGAACTGGGCCTATCCAATTTCCACAATCACAAAACCCGAAAGAAAACACCTACCGAACCTACACAAAGCCACAAACGGCTGTGGTTGTGAACGCCAGTACAAAACAGCAAAGAATCTTAGATTGGAAAGACCCGTGTGCTGCACTTTGAGGGTTTCGAAATCGTCTTTAAGTGCAGTTGAATCGGTGTCTGTGGGCAAGAGTCCAAAATTTGATTGTTTCTCTACCTTACGATACGTTAAAGGTCGATAGGTTCAATAGCGTGGAAGGTAGAAGGTTTCACTGACAATGTCTATCCCCTTGCAGGCAGAGATATCGTCCAGATTTTGTGGACAAGTTCTCGTACCCATAACTATGTCTTTAAACTCATATTCAATTACTACGCTTATACGCGTATGCTCCGGAGCTTCACTTAGGGTTGAAGATCCTCAACAACTGCCTTGGATGCCTTTAGAGTGCCCCGAAAAAATGGAAAGGAACAGTACTAACCTGGAGTAATCGGCTTTGCAGAGTATCATGCCGCTGCGGGTGTAGCAACTGGAACCGATATCGGCCAGCATCGCTCCGCAGCAGGAACATTTCAAGCAGGAGTTGTGCCAGTATCGGTCCAGTGCGTGCAGGAAGAATCGTTCCGTGATTTTGCCTGCGAAAGACGCGCGAAGACATTAGTGACGATCTCGTAGGACACACAAGGAACTGTCACCCATCGACACTTACCTCCACATCCAGCGCAATGTTTGACCGGTCCACCACCATTGCCACTGTTCATCTGGTGGAATCCTTGCTGTCCGTCCATCTGACTGACCATCGAGTTGGGACCACCGCCACCACCACCGCCGCCGCCACCACCACCACCGTGCCCATTATGGTGGGGCGTTAGCTGTGGGTAGCTGCCGGCATTGTCCGGACTGGGCGAGTGTGGCGAGGATAGATCCGAGTACGGATGGTAGTGGGGATTCATTGCTATTGAGGCGGCCAGTTTGACGGATTTTGGTTTACGCGTTTGTCGTAACGGCGTTTTGGACGGCCGCGACAACGCACACGCACACGTGGGAGGTGGATGAAAAACGAAAAACTTAACTGAAACACTTCACGCACACACACAGAAGCTCACACACGCTCACCAGGTTCCCTTCAAGCACAAGGGACGAAATAGATTTTCGAGACGAACACTTTTTCACTTCGTTTTGCTGTTTTCTCTCGTTTTTACGGCTAATTAGAAGGAGTTTCACGTTCAACACACTCTGGGGACTAGATTGGAGTCCGCTCACTAGCAAGACTCATTCGCGGGACATTAATCTGCACTACAGATATCATACACAACACACATAAACGATCTGTCACTATTCGCTCGTCGACACAGACACTAGTTTTATTTAATACGTGATCTGTAAAATAAATAGGAAAAATATTTTTAATTAATTTACTTCACAAAATATTGGAGTTTTTTTTCTTCAGCTAAAGCAATTCCAACACACAAAACACTTCAGCCTGTTGTAGAGTTCCTCGTTCCACGGAAAAGAAAACAGAATCTGCTTAGCAAACATTTGCGCAATGTCCGAACTTCAAGCCGATGCCCCGACCACACACAAAACACCATTCCATCATCAATTGACGCCAAGAGACCCCGCCGCATGGGAGACCCGACCATCGAGAACTTATCGTCACTCTAGCGGCCACGAACAACGCGACACGATAATAAAAAAGCAAACAACAGATAAACTGCAACCTCGACGACTTTCTGCAAAGCGCACAGCACACACGCAGCTGCTTCGAATGCACTTTTTGCACGCTCGCTGCATTCGCAAAACTAAAGCTCACTTCCGTTCCATTTCTTATCGAAGCATTGGAATGATGAGGAACCGCAAGAGTGAAGTGGAGAGAATGAGAACGTGTGCGCTAGAGAGAGAGAGAATCAAAACGAGACAGTGAAACCAAGCAAATAGCGAAGAAACCGATGTTTTTTATCGTTGTTTGGGCGGCCATCTGTTGAAAGATTGCGAGCAGACGACGAACCTCTTTCGCCGATCACAGAGCCAAAGGGGAAGGACCTTTCGTACTTCTTATCACTGTTTAATGTGCTCTTCTTCGGTGGTTTGTGATTTTGTTTTTATAAAACGAATTCGATGTTAAATTTCGAATAATAGCTACAACCAGTTAAGAGAGGTTAAATTTGAGTCCATCGTCTAGGAACTCGACTACCATCGCTAGTCCCTGCTGTGCTTAGTTGTTCTGACTGATAAGATAAAATTTATTACTTCCTGCAACCGCACTTGCAAACATCCCCTGGAGGACGGTTTTGTCTAATTGGCGCATTGTTTTCCTGACTATTTATTTTACTATTTGATTTCGATCCGTTTTGTACCGGGTCGTTTCGTTCACCTCCCTGACAGTGTCCACCAACAGGCTATATACGAAGCTGTATTGGATGATTCACTGAACCGTTGTCGTTCGGTCGGTCGGTCCGATTTAAGTACCCAGTCGCTTGCCGGGTGCCTATTATTTTATTGTGCACCCCTAGTTCTTTGGGCTTTCCCGCGATCCCGCTACCAACTGGACGGGGACCTACCCGTCGTTATCTTGATTCTCATTAAAATCATATAAATATTTCTCCTCAATCTGATGCTCTCGCACGACACTTGGCTGGCTGTTCTCGCGAATGGGTTTCTACTTTTCGGAGGGCGGTAGCGTCCCCTGGTGCATGGAACTTTTTAAATGACTCTCCAAGACTTTGTTTTTGTGTGTTAACGATCGGCTGTTAATTAAACAGTTCGTTTACTTACACTAATCGGAAATCTAGCCCGGGTTTGTGTCGCATTTCGGCGACAGAACGTTCGGTTTAATGCTTGGAAGTACACATCACTTTCACAGATTCTTCAAATATCGCAATTCTTCACAAGATGAGCCTCATCCGATGCACTTCTTGAGCACTTTACTTTTCAACTACAACATTGCTTGACACTTTGTATCTTCCTTCTCGCGCACAACACTGTTTGTCATCGCATATCTTGCTGCACTTGCTTTATACAATGGATTCACTCCTTTTGCACTGAGATATCTGAGCAGGGTATCTTTGGACTAACAACGGATCACAACAATGCTCTCTTCCTGGAAGCGAAATTCGAAAGAAGAAAGGTAGACAATAAAATACACATAAGCAATTAGAGAAAAGGCTTTAGAAGCACCGTATTAGGAATAAAGGAAATGGAGGAAAACAAAGGTAAAACAAGTGAAAAGACACCGAGAAACGAAACGAAAGGACATTAAGAACTCTTGAACTCGAAACCTAACACTAACTTGTAGCTGTTTTGTGCTGATAAGCATATTTCCTAGACCTATTTTGTTTTCAACGCCAACGACAGTATGTTATCGCTCATACTTTCTGATGCTGTTTTTATTATACCTTGCCGAAGGATGTACCCAACCACAATAAAACTTATCTACCACCTCGAAACTAGGATGCCTTTACTAGGCAGGGATCACTTTATTGTTTTACTGCTTCTCCGCTTTTTCACAACAAATGAGCAATAAAATAATTGATTTATATAAATCCCCAACAGCAAAAAAAAAAGGACACCGTAATCAGGTAAATAATAATGAGGTACAGAGCACGATAAAACTTGGTAAAACCCCAAACGATTGAAAAGTACCACTAGAGCTCTGGAAAGGATACCTGAAGTCCTTTACGATTTACGTATGTTGAAGTATGCGCCCTAAACTGTGCCTTCCGGACAACCACCGCTATTACTAAGTTGATGCGTTAGCGTTCGTTGTCGTGCGGCAACTGAAACGTCAACACCGATCGGCCGTGTGCTGGACGAGTTTTCCCCCAAAAAACCGCGTGGCCTTACGCATGCACAGATGCGGATGATGAGCGTGGGATGATGCGGGGGGGATGGGGAGGGAAGTTGGGGAGGACTGGATTCCCCCATA